>JAKSZT010036622.1:1634359-1654592 GCA_026826555.1 Tolypeutes matacus
GCCCCTCCTCCCTCAGACCCAGGAGTCCAGCCCCCAGCCCCTCCTCCTTCAGACCCAGGAGTCCAGGCCCCCAGCCCCTCTTCCCTCAGCAGTACCACTTTTCTTTTTCGTTTTTTTTTTGTGGTAAAATTCACATGGTGTAAAATTAGCCATTTTGAACAGAAAGGTTCAGTGGCATAATTTAGTGCATTCACAGTGGGGTGCAACCACCTCCCTCTGTCTAGTTCCAAAACATATCCATCACACCAAGCACCCGAGGAAGCCGCCTAGCCACTCAGCAGCAGCCCCCATTCTCCCTGCCCCTTCCCATCCCCAGCCCTGGACCACCACAAATCCACTTTCTGTTTCTATGGATTTGCACATTCTGGAAGTTTCACAGAAATGGAACCATACAGCATGTGACCCTTTGGGTCTGTCTTTTTTACTCAGCATGTTTTCAAGATTCATCCACATTGCATGTCTCAGAAGTTCATTCCATTCTTGTTTACTTGTTTTTATTAGAGAAGTTGTGAGTTTACAGAAAAATCATGCGCAAAATACCTATCTACCCCCCTATCATTACCACCTTGCACTGGTGTGGAACATTTGTTGCAATGGATGAAAGCTCATTTTTATAATTGCACTGTTAATTATAGTCCATGGTTTAACTTAGGCTTCACTGTGTTATGCAGTTTATTCATTTATTCTAGTAACATACATACCACCTAAAATTTCCCCTTTTAACCACATTCAAATATGTAACTAGTGCTCTTAATTATGTTCCCAAAGGTGCACTACCATCACCACCGTCCATTATCAACTTTCACGTCATCCCCATTAGAAACTCGCACATTTTAAGCCTCACCCCTCCCCTGGGCCCTGGGAACATAGAGTCTAGTTTCTGACTCTAGGAATTTACTTTTTCTGATATTTCATATCAGTGAGATCCCACAATATTTGTCCTTTTGTGTCTGGTTTCTATCACTCTTTTGGCAACTGTGAAAAATGCCGCTATGAACATTGGTGTGCAGATGTCTGTTCGCGTCCCTGCTTTCAGCTCTTTGGGGGATATCCCTAGCAGTGGGATTCCAGGTCATATGATAGCTCTATCTGTCTGCCAAACTGTCTTCCACAGCAGCTGCACCATTTTATGTTCTCACCAGCAGTGAATGTGTGTTCTTATTTCTCCACATCCTCTCCAACACTAGTGCTTTTCCCTACATCCTCACTAGTGGGTGTGAGGTGGTGTCTCATTGTGGTTTTGATTTGCCTTTCCCTAAAGGCTCATGATATTCAGCATCTTTTCATGTGCATTTTGGCCATTTTTATATCTTCTTTGGAAAAATGTCTATTCAAATCTATTGCCCACTTTTTAATTGGGTTGTTTGTTTTGTTGTTGTTGAGTTGTAGGATTTCTTTATATATTCTGGATATTAAGGCCTTATTGGGGGGAACAGATGTAGCTTGGAGGTTGAGCGCCTGCCTCCCTTGTACAAAGTCTCAGGTTCAATCCTCGGAACCTCCTAAAACAAATAAATAAACAAACAAATAGAGCCTTATTGGATATGTGATTTCCAGATATTTTTTTCTCATCGTGCACGTTGTCATTTTACTTGTATGACAAAGTTCTTTGAGGTGCAAAAGTTTTAAATTTTAACTTATCTCTTTTTTTTTTTTATCACTCATGCTTTGGGTATAAAGTGTAAGAATCCATTGCCTAACACAAAGTCCTAGAGATGCTTCCCTACATTTTCTTCTAGGAGGTTTATATTTAGGTCTTTGATCCATTTTGAGTTGATTTTTGTATATGGTGTGAGGTAGGGGTCCACCTTCATTCTTTAGCACAAGGACACCCAGTTCTCCCAGCACCATTTGTTGAAGAGACTGTTCTTTCCCATTTGCATGGTCTTTGCTTACTTACCAGAATCAGCTGGCCATAAATATGAGGGTTGATTTCTGAACTCTCAATTTGATTCTGTTGGTCTACATCTGTCCTTATGCCAGTCCTTGCTTTTTTTTTGCTTACTGTGGCTTTGTAATAACTTTTTTTTTTAATTTTTAAAAAGATTTATTTATTTCTCACCCACCTCATTTTGCACTCTCTGTCTGCTCTCTGTGTGTTCTTCTGTGTCTGCTTGTCTTCTCTTCAGGCGGCACCAGGAACCAATCCTGGCACTTTCCAGAGTGGAGAGAGGCTGCTCAATCTCTTGCGCCATCTCAGCTCTCTGGTCTGCCTTGTCTCTTATTATCTCTCCTCTGTGTCTCTTTTTGTTGCGTCAACTTGCTGTGCCAGCTCTCTGTGTGGGCCAGCACTCTGCTCGGGCCAGCTCTCCGCGTGGGCCAGCTTGCCTTTCACCAGGAGCCCCAGGAATCGAGCCCTGGACCTCCGATAAGGTAGACGGGAGCCCAGTCGCTTGAGCCACATCCGTTTCCCTGAAATAAGTTTTTTTTTTTTTTTTTTTTTTTTACTGGGAGGTCCCAGGGATTGAACCCGGGTCCCTCCATATGGGAGACGGACGCCCAACCAGTTGAGCCACATCCGTCCCCCGTGAAGTAAGTTTTAAGATTGGGAAGTGTGAGTCCTCCAACATCATTCTTTTGAAGATGGCTTTGGCTAATTGGGACCCCGTATTCTTCAATATACATTTTTTTTTAACAAATCAATTTTATTGGTACATATTAATAGAGCATACAATTCATCCAGAGTATACAATCAATAGTACTTGGTATAATCACACAGTTGTGCGTTCATCACTTCAATCACACCACATCTTATCAAAGATACACACTATCGATATCTGGCTGTGGTTGTTTGCCTCAGTCCCCTGGCTGAGGCAATGTTTGTTAGATTCCCAGGTGATTCTTACACCTGAGAAACAGGAGAAGAAGGAGAAGACTTTGGGCTCTGTGACAACCCTGGTTTGTTTTTTTAATTTTTAAAAGTTAATTAAAATTTTTATATCAATGTTACAAATTATTCAGTTAACACACAATAATAACTACAATAACAATAAATCTGCTGTAGTCAGCAGTTACACTCCCCCTTATGTTTGTTCATTCCTCAATCTTGAGGGATTTGGGATGATGTCCACTGACTGCCGCAGGCTGAGAGGGGATGTAGATATTATGGGGCAGAGGAATGGAGATGTTTTATTTATTTATTTGTTAGTTGGAAGTCTACTGGAGGGAAGAACTCTTCCTTCTCCCTTATTCGTTCATTTATCAACATTAGTGGAGTCCAGGATTCTTGTTTTATTCAATAGGCTATACTATGTACTGTCCATAGATATTTTTTTACATATAAAATTTTTTTTTTTGAATCAAACAATTTATTACACAATATATTTGGTTCATAGTAACGCATTCATACAGTATTTGTCCTTTTGTGTCTGGCTTGCTTCACTCAACATAATGTCCCCCAGGTTCATCCATGTTGCCATATGCTTTATGACTTCATTTCTTCTTACAGCTGCATAATATTCCATCGTGTGAACAGACCACAGTTTGTTTATCCATTCGTCTGTTGATGGACACCTGGGTTGTTTCCGACTTTTGGTAATGGTGAATAATGTGGCTATGAACATCGGTGTGCAGATGTCTGTTCGTGTCACTGCTCTCAGTTCTTCTGGTTATATACCAGTAGTGGTATTGCAGGGTCACGTGGCAAGTCTATATTCAGCTTCCTTAGGAACTGCCAAACAGTCCTCCATAGTCTGCATGTACCATCCTGCATTCCCACCAACAGTGAAGAAATGTTCCTGTCTCTCCACATCCTCTCCAACACTGTAGTTCCCTGACTTTTTAATAGAGGGCGTTCTAATAGGTGTGAAATGATATCTCACTGTAGTTTTGATTTGCATTTCCGTAATCATGAGTGATGTTGAGCATTTCTTCATGTGTTTTTTTGCCATTTGTATTTCTTCTTCGGAGAAATGTCTATTCAAGTCTTTTGCCCATTTTTTAATTGGGTCATTTGTCTTTTTATTGTTGAGTTGTAACATCTCTTTATATATCCTGGATATTAAACCCTTATCAGATATGTGATTTCCAAATATTTTTTCCCATTGAGTTGGCTGCCTTTTCACCCTTCTGACAAAGTCCTGTGAGGTGCAAAAGTGTTTAATTTTGAGGAGGTCCCATTTATCTACTTTTTCTTTTGTTGCACGTGCTTTGGGTGTGAGGTCCAAGAAACCACCACCTACTACAAGGTCTTGAAGATGTTTCCCTACATTTTCTTCTAGGAATTTTATGGTCCTGGCTTTTATATTTAGATCTTTGATCCATTTTGAGTTGATTCTTGTATAGGGGGTGAGATAGGGGTCCTCTTTCATTCTTTTGGTTATAGATATCCAGTTCTGCCAACACTATTTGTTGAAGAGACTGTTTTTTCCCATTACCGTGGGCTTGGTAAGTTTGTCAAAAACCAGTTGACTGTATAGGTGAGGGTATATTTCTGGGTTCTCAATTCTATTCCACTGATCGATGTGTCTATCTTTATGCCGGTACCATGCTGTTTTGACCACTGTAGCTTTGTAATATGTTTCAAGGTCAGGCAGTGAAATTCCTCCCACATTGCTCTTCTTTTTTAGAATACTTTTGGCTATTCGGGTGCACTTACCCTTCCAGATGAATTTGGTAATTGCCTTCTCTAATTCTGTAAAGTAAGCTGTTGGGATTTTGATTGGTATTGCATTGAATCTATAAATCAGTTTGGGCAACATTTACATCTTCATGATATTTATTCCAATCCATGAACACGGAATGTCTTTCCATTTGTTTAGGTCTTTTAAAATTTCTTTTAGCATTGTTTTGTAGTTTTCTGCATATAGGTCCTGTACTTCTTTGGTTAAATTAACTCCTAGGTATTTGAGACTTTTTGTTGCTATTGAAAATGGAATTTTCCTCCTGATTTTCTCCTCAGATTGTTCAGTACTAGTGTACAAAAACATTACTGATTTTTGCGTGTTGATCTTATATCCTGCCACTTTGCTGAACTCATTTATTAGTTGAAGTAGCTTTGTTGTGGAAACTTCAGGATTTTCTAAATACAGGATCATGTCATCTGCAAACAGTGAGAGTTTTACTTCCTCTTTTCCTATTTGGACGCCTTTAATTTTCTTGTCTTGTCTAATTGCCCTAGCTAGAACTTCTAGTACAATGTTGAATAACAATGGTGACAGTGGGCATCCTTGTCTTGTTCCTGATCTTAGGGGGAAAGCTTTCAACCTTTCCCCATTGAGTATGATGTTGGCTGTGGGTTTTTCATATATGCCTTTTATCGTATTGAGGAATTTTCCTTTTATTCCTATCTTTTGAAGTATTTTTATCAAAAAAGGATGTTGGATTTTGTCGAATGTCTTTTCTGCATCTATTGAGATAATCATGTGGGTTTTTTTCCTTCAATTTGTTAATGTGGTGTATTACATTGATTGATTTTGTTATGTCGAACCAACCTTGCATACCAGGAATAAATCCCACTTGGTCGTGATGTATAAGTCTTTTGATATGCTGTTGGATTAGATTTGCAAGTATTTTGTTGAGAATTTTTGCATCTATGTTCATGAGAGAGATTGGTCTGTAATTTTCTTTTCTTGTGGAATCTTTATCTGGCTTTGGTATTAGGGTGATGTTGGCTTCATAAAATGTGTTGGGTAATTTTCCCTCCTCTTCAATTTTTTGGAAGAGTTTAAACAGGATTGGTGTTAATTCTTTTTGAAATGCTTGGTAGAATTCACCTGTGAAGCCATCTGGTCCTGGACTTTTCTTTGCTGGGAGATTTTTGATGACGGATCCAATCTCCTTAATTGTGATTGGTTTGTTAAGTTCTTATATTTCTTGTTGTGTCAGTATAGATTGGTTATGTGATTCTAGAAATTTGTCCCTTTCATCTAGGTTGTCTAGTTTGTTGGCATATAGTTTCTCATAATATGCTCTTATGATTCTTTTTTTTTCTGTGAGGTCATTTGTAATTTCCCCCCTTTCATTTCTGATTGTATTTATTTGCATCTTCTCTCTTTTTTTCTTTGTTAGTCTAGCGAGGGGTTTGTCAATTTTATTGATCTTCTCAAAGAACCAGCTTTTGGTTTTGTTGATTTTCTCTATTGTTTTTCTATTCTCATTTTTATTTATTTCTGCTCTAATCTTTATTATTTCTTTCCTTCTGCCTGCTTTGGGATTGGTTTGCTGTTCTTTTTCTAGTTTCTCAAGTTGTTCAGATAAATCTTTGAGTTTAGCTCTTTCTTGTTTTTTAATATAGGCATTTAGGGCTATAAATTTCCCTCTCAAGACTGCCTTCGCTCTATCCCATAAGTTTTGATACGTTGTGTTCTCATTTTCATTTGTCTCAATATATTTACTGATTTCACTTGCAATTTCTTCTTTAACCCACCGAATATTTAGGAGTGTGTTGTTCAGTCTCCACACATTTGCAAATTTACTTTTTTCCTGTCTCTTATTTATTTCTACTTTCATTCCATTATGATCTGAGAAGGTGCTTTGTATAATTTCAATCTTTTTATATTTATTGAGAGCTGTATTGTGACCTAACATGTGGTCTATCCTGGAGAAAGATCCATGGGCACTTGAGAAGAATGTATAACCCGCTGAGTTTGGATGCATTGTTCTGTATATGTCTGTTAGGTCTAACTTGTTTATCATATTGTTCAAGTTCTCTGTTTCCTTGTTGATCTTCTGTCTAGTTGTTCTATCTAATGATATGAGAGGGGTGTTGAAGTCCCCGATAATTATTGTAGAAATGTCTATTTCTCCCTTCAGTTTTGCCAGAGTTTGTCTCATATATTTTGGGGCACCCTGGTTAGGTGCGAAGATATTTATGACTGTTATATCTTCCTGGAGGATCGGCCCTTTTATTAATATATAATGGCCTTCCGCATCCCTTATCACTTTTTAGCATTTGAAGTCTGTTTTGTCTGATATTAGTATAGCTACCCCTGCCCTTTTCTGTTTACTATTCGCTTGAAGTATCTTTTTCCAACCTTTTACTTTCAGCCACTTTGTATCCCTGGGCCTGAGGTGAGTTTCTTGTAGGCAGCATATGGATGGCTCATGTTTTTTTATCCATTCTGTCAGCCTGTATCTTTCGATTGGGGAATTTAATCCATTCACATTCAATGATATTACTGAAAATGCACTATTTATTTCCTCCATTGTATTCTTTGGTTTTCATATGTCATCTTATTTTTGTCTCTCTTTTTACTCTTTTGGTTATCCTTTCTGCTTTTCTTTCTTCTATACTCTACTCCAAGCTTCTCTCTCATTTTTCTTTCAGATTTTAAGGCTTCCTTTAATATTTCCTGCAAAGGTGGATTCTTTTTTGCAAACTCTCTTAGTTTCTGTTTGTTTGTGAATACTTTATATTCACCTTCATATTTGAAGGACAGTTTTGCTGGATAAAGAATTCTCAGCTGGCAGTTTTCCTCTTTCAGTTTCCTAATTGTATCATACCACTGTCTCCTGCCTCCATGGTTTCTGAAGAGAAATTTACACTAAGTCTTACTGGACGTCCTTTGTACGTGATCATTTGCTTCTCTCTTGCTGCTCTGAGAATTTTCTCTTTATCTTTTACATTTGACATTCTGAATAGTATGTGTCTTGGCGTAGGTCTATTTGGATTTATTCTCATTGGGGTACGGTGTGCTTCTTGGAAATGTAAATTCATTTCTTTCGTGAGAGTTGGGAAATTTTCAGCTATTATTTCCTCAAATACTCTTTCTGCCCCTTTTCCTTTCTCTTCTCCTTCTGAAACTCCCATGACACGTATGTTGTTGCATTTTGTGCTGTCATTCAACTCTCTGAGCCCCTGCTCAATTTTTTCCATTCTTTTCTCTCTCTGTTCTTTTCTCTCTTCAATTTTAGCTGCTCTGTCTTTGGTATCACGTATTCTTTTTTCTATGATTTCGAGTCTGCAGTTGTATGCCTCAAATGTATTTTTGACTTCACCTATTGTGTCTTTCATTCCCATGAACTCCGTTACTTTTCTGTTCAGGATTTCAAATTCTTCTTTGCGTTACCTCAATGTCTTCTTGATGTCATTTATCTCTTTTAGTATATTGTCTTTCATCTCATTAATTTGATTTTGGAAATTTGTGCTCATCTCACTGATTAGTTCTCTCAAATTCTGCATCTCTTCTGGGACTTTGCTGTATTCCTTTTCTTGGGCCATGTCTTCTATTTTCTTAGTATGGCTCGTAATTTTTTGCTGGTGCTTAGGCATCTGGTTAGGTTATATTTTATTTAGATGCTCTGTCTCTTTCTCTTTTATGGGGTTTTAGTGGCAGGAGGCTGTGAGTTACCACAGCTCTTTGATTTTTGGCTCAACCTTGATTGTTAGGATTGTTCTGCTGGTTGCTTAAAACTGGGCCCTGGACCCAGTAATTGGTTGTAGAGTCGTTTCCTAGGGCCTTGGGCAGGGAGACTATGGAGGCCAGGAAAAGCCTCTCCTACTTATTAATTTTCTTATGTGCACCTCCTTGGTCTGCCAGGAGATGCCGCTTGTTGGCAGCTCTCAATTCAATGCCTGGTTGGAGCGTATTTGTTGTGACACAGACCAGATCACTGTGATAGAGCTTCCTGTCTGGGGACTAGGAGCCCTGTGATTCAAACTTTCTCAGACAGTTCTCCAGACTTCTCTCGTAGCGCCCCCCTTTTCCCAGCTAGGAAATATTTCCACTCCCTTCTGAGTCCTCAACAATCAGTCCCTGTTAGTAGAGGAGGAGATTGGGGGGTTTGTATATCTTTAGCCCCTTGCAGGCTCCAAGGCAAACAATGGCGCAGCCCCACCCAGCCTGGAAGGGCTCTCGGGACAGGGCAGACCAAACCTGGGAGTCAAAAGCAGGGTCAGCCCCAGGCTCGCTCTCCCCTCTCCCATGGAGTCCTCAACAATTAGTCCAGGCTTGAAGAGAGGAAGGTTGCGAGGGTCGGATTTCTCCAGTCCTTTCCGGGCTCCCAGGGCAAACTGCTGTGTGGAAGGGTCCGTGGGGCTCCTCAGCCCAAATTTACAGGGTCAGAACCTGAGTCAGCCTAAGGCTGTGTCCCTCTCTCTCCCCTTTCCGAGAGTGGCAGATCCCTGGAGCCCCACCTGGAGCCCCCTTTGTCTGTGGTCGCAGGCCCAGAGGCCCGAGAATTCTGAAGAGTGTGGGGAGGTGCCGGCAGCAGCAGTAGCTGCTGGTTCCAACTCACTGTTCTGTTGTCGCGATTTCCCTCTTTTGTCCCTCTCTCCTCTGGGTGGTGTGCAGCCTTCACCTGCTGTCCTAAACCCTAGAAGATCTTTTTCGGGGCTGTTTCAGCCTGTCCTCTAGCTACTTCTCTGGAGAAGAGATTCCCGTGTCTTACTAGTCTTCCATCTTCCCAGAAGTCCTCCAGCCAAGAATTCATATATTTTTTTGAGATTTATTTATTTCTCCCCACCCCCTCATTGTTTTGATTTGCTGTGTCTGTTTGTTGTGTTCTGGTCTTCTTTTTAGGAGGCATTGGGATCCTCCCCATGTGGGAGAGAGGCGCCTAATCGCTTGAGCCACGTCCACTCCCTGCTTTGTTGTGTCTCTCATTATGTTTCCTTCCTTGTGTCTCTTGTTACATCATCTTGTTGCATCAGCTCACTGCACCAGCCTGTCGCATCAGCTCACTGTGTTGCTCGTCTTCTCCAGGAGGCACCAGGCACCCAACCTGGACGTCCCATGTGGTAGGCAGGTGCTCAATCGCTTGAACCACGTCCGCTTCCCAGAATTGTTTTTGCTTGCAGTTGAAGAGACTCTTTGCTTTCCGGGTGGGCCATCCTCTTCGTTTTGTTACTTGTCCAGGGCAGACCCTAATAGCTGGAGCGTGGGAGTTGACCACACACCTGTTGGTCAACCTTGGCTTTTAAGTTGTGGCTTAGGAGAAAGTAGCCACAGCAAGTGGACAGTTCATAGGCAGAGAGCACGTCTTTACAAGCCAGGTGCCTCAAACACCTGACACAGTGACCTCGGTTTGTTCCCACGACAACCCCATGAGGTGGGTGACATCAGTCTCATTTTATGGATGAACTAGAAAGTGGCAGTCAGGCCTGCTGGGCACTGCTCTGGGCTGTGGGATGCCCCAAAGGAAGCTGAGGGAGCCGCAGTGGGCCCAGAGGAGTTCTAGCCAGAGGCCGTCTAGTTCCTCCAGTCTGAGTGGGCTGAGGGTGGGAGATACCCAAGACAGATGGAAGTCAAGAAAAAACCTGGAGAAAAAAGAAAGCAAAAAAAGCTGTATGGGAAGCGGCTGTGGCTCAATCAGTAGGGCTCCCGTTTGCCATGTGGGAGGCCCTGGGTTCGGTTTCCGGGGCCTCCTGGTGGGGGCGGGCCTGCCCGCGCAGCGTGGTTAGCTGACCCAGCGAGCACAAGCAGCAAGGGAGGGATAAATGAATAAATAAATAAAAAATCTTTAAAAAAAAAAAATCTGTAGAGCCTATATGAATAAAACTGACAGAGAAAAAGGCTAAAAAACACTTTTTTTATTTGTAATTTTCTTCAAGATAATAGAACATAGCCTATGACCCTGTATGTGCTGGATTTCTTTAGCCCCTTGCAGTGAATGGGAATAATTTTCCTATTTTTTACAGTCACAAGGCACCTATGAATATATACTTACCTATAACTTTCTCCAACCAAAAGTAAAACTTTGGGTCGTAGAGCAGGAGCATTCTGTATTTTGATACATACTATTGAATTACCCCTAAAAGGTTGCACGGTTGTACATTACTAACAGTACAGGAGATCCTCCTATGCTGGAGACCAATACTGGATGTTATATTTTTTATTAATTTTTCCACTCTGAAAGGAAACAAAAAGTCAACTCATTTTTTTTTTTTAATTTATATTTCATTATTAGAGAAGTTGCCCATCAATTCTAGCTTATTGACTGTTTGGATTTCTTTTGGTACACACAGAATTCATGGCATTTGCCCAATTTTCTTGTCATCTCTTTCTTATTGCTTTATAAGATCTCTTTACATATTGTGGATATCAGTTCTTAAAACATTTTGCAAATATTTTTCTTAGCCTGTCATGTATTTCGGGTTTTTGTCTCCACAGCAGTTTTTCCTTTTCAATTGGGTCAAGTCTCTTACAGCTTCAGACTTTTATCCTACGTGTAGAAAAGTTTCCCCTACTCTTCTTTCATTCTGGTATCGTCGGCAGTTCCGGTTCATGAAGTTTGTGTCCTTCTGCCACCCACTGCGTCCAGCTGGCCGGCCACTCACTGTCCGGCGCAGCTCTGCAGTCCCAGGGAACTGCTGGGTACCCCGAAAGGGCCAGGGTTCTCAGTTCTACTGCCACCCTGTGGGCTGAAGTCTGGAAGGCATCCTGGATACCCTGTAGGTTCCACTGGGTCCTCAGGAAGGCGTCATCCACGGTGAAGATGCCGTCACACATGCGCCACCCTCGGGGACAGCCCACAGTGGTCTTCAGCTCCAGGTTCCACGTCTCCTGCACGCACTGAACCTCTGAGGAATTCCGGAGGTGCAAAGTGGAGGCGTCGGATGCAAGTTACCAGCATGGGGGCTTGTTCGTGGCCAGACCAAGCTGCTCACAGCCGTCTCGTAAGCCTCCTGGGTCTTCAGGTCAGGGCTGGAGCACTTCCCCGGGTCTTGCAATGGGAGCGTGCGTGGATGGGAGCGTGCGTGGATGACTGCCAGCATCGGCCCAGCTTCTCTCCGGTCACGTGGTCATACGCTGTTTTCTCCACCAGCCGTCCATCCTCACAGAAGTCGTCCGTGGCTCTGCCCAGGAGGCCACGTACTGTGCAATCCTTGGTGAGATGAGGATCGTGCATGTCGGGGAGAAGCCTGCGTCCACGTCCCACGCTGAGCACACACACTCCAGAAGCCTGGCTATCCAGAGGTGTCCACGCCTCACCCTCAGGCTGCGGAACGCTGGTCCACGCGCCAGGGGAAGGTCCTACAGGGCGGGCACGCTGGTGGCAGTGAGGGTCAACGCCTTCTCCTCACTGCCTTCCACGGGCCCAGAAGGAAGTGAACACGCTGCTGAGGGGCAGGAGGCTTCCCAGCATTGTGACCCTTTGAAAGCTGCAGCTCCACGATGTCCCACAGGTGCTTCGACGTTAGACCCCGGGGCTTGTACCACGTGAAGACTCCCTGCAGCCATACCAACCCTGCAGACCCCAGGCCTGAAGCTGGCAGCCCAGCTCATGGAAAAGCAGGCGTTGGATGGTCCCAGCCCCAAAGGGGGCTCTTTGAGCATACCACCATGTTCCACAGCTGGAAGACCCTTCTATGTACGTTTGATAATTGGCTTTTCCACTTCTGCAAAGGTGATTGTTGGAATTGTGATTGGGATTGCGTTGAGTCTGTAAATCGCTTTGGGTAGAATTGGCATCTCAACAATATTTAGTCTTCCAGTCCATGAGCCTGGAATATCCTTCCATTTATTTAGGTCTTCATTGATTTCATGTAGCATTGTTTTGTAGTTTTCTGTGTACGAGTCCTTTACATCCTAGGTTAGATTTATTCTTACATATTAGATTATTTTAGTTGTTATTGTAAATAGAATGCTTTTCTTGATTTCTTCTTGCAATTGTTCTTTACCTAGTTAGCGTATAGAAACACTACTGATATTTGGGTGTTGATCTTGTACCCCAACTCTTCGCTGAATTAATTTATGAACTCTAGGAGCTTTTTTTTTTTTTTTTAAAGATTTTATTTATTTATTCATTTATCCCCCCCTTGCTGCTTGTGCTCGCTGGGTTAGCTAACCACGCCGTGCGGACAGGCTTGCCTTCACCAGGAGGCCCCGGGAACCGAACCTGGGGCCTCCCATATGGTAAACGGGAGCCCTACTGTTTGAGCCACAGCCGCTTCCCTCTAGGAGCTTTTTGTACATTTTTTCAGGATGTTTTGTTTATAGGATTATGTCATCTGCAAATAGGGAAAATTTTACTTCTTCCTTTCCAATTTGGATGTCCTTTATTTCTTTTTCTTGCCTAATTGCTCTAACTAGAACTTCCAGTACAATGTTGGATAACAGTGGTGACCGTGGGCATCCTTGTCTTGTTCCTGATCTTAGAGGGAAAGCTTTGTCTTTCACCATTAATATGATATATGATGTTGGCTGTGGGTTTTTCGTATATGCTCTTTACCGTGTTGAGAAAGTTTCCTTCTATTCCTCGTTTTCTAAGTGTTTTTATTTGGAAGGGGTACTGGATTCTGAAAAATGCCTTTTCTGTGTTAATTTAGATGATCAGGTTTCGTTTTTCCTTCATTCTGTTAATGTGATGTATTACATGACTTGATTTTCTTATGTTGAACCACCCTTGCATATCTGGGATAAATCCCACTTGATCATGGTGTATAATTCTTTTCATGTGCTATGGGATTTGCTTTGCTAGTATTTTGTTGAGGATTTTTGCATCTATATCCAGAAGAGACATTCGCCTGCAATTTTCTTTCCGTGTGATATCTTTATTTGGCTTTGGTATGAGGGTGATGTTGGGTTTGTGGAATGAATTAGGGAGTGGTCCTCCTCTACAATTTTTTTTGGAAGTGTTTGAGCAGGACTGGAGTTCATTCTTTTTGGAATGTTTAGTAAAATTCCCTTTGAAGCCATCTGGTCCTGGAGTTTCTGGTTGGAAAGTTTTTGATAACTGATTCAATCTCTTTATAAGGTTTGTTGAGATCTTCTATTTCTTCTTGAGCCAAGTAGGTAGTTTGTATGTTTCTAGGAATTTGTCTATTTCATCTAGGTTATCCAATTTATTGGCATACAGTTGCTCATAGTATTTTTACAGTAATTTTTTAAAAATTTTGTAAAAATTAATTACAGTAATTTTTATTTCAGTGGAGTGGGCAGTAATGTCCTCCTTTTCATTTCTTCAAAAACAATTTATTGAACTATATCATTCATACCTGAACATACATCAACAATAAGTGTTCAGTAAACATTGTGAACTTATGAAACAAACATGCATAACCTCACACAGGGCTCCCACACATCACCCCCCCACACAACTACTGTGCATTGTTGTGAAACATTTGTTAACAATTCATGAAAGAGCATCGTCAAAGTATTACTACCAACTATAGTCCATATCTTACTCCCGTATACTTTTTTTTTTAAGGATTTATTTATTTACTTTTATCCATTTTTACCCACTCCCTCATTTTTGCTGTTTCTGTGTCCATTCCCTGTGCAACTCTCTGTGTCCGTTTCCTGCCTTCTCTTCTCACCCTTCTCCACCTGTCTTCACTGGGATTCGATCCACAGAACCTCCGATGTGGAAGAGAGGCGTCCTACCGCCTGTGCCACCTTAGTTCCTGGTTTTTTGGCACATCTCGTCTTGGCTCTCCCTTGTGTCACTCTCCTGTTTCATCATCATCTTGCTGCGTGGCTCGCGGGGCCTGATGTCACACCCGCCCACAGGGCCCGGGGGGCTCACCCACTCACAGGCCCGGGGGGCTCACCCGCTCACAGGCCCCGGGGGGCTCACCCACTCAAAGGGCCCGGGGGGTTCACCCACTCACAGGGCCTGGTGGCCCACGCACCTTCTATATTTTTCTTTTTTTTAAATTTTTTACCAGGAGGTCCCAGGGATCAAACCCAGGTCCCTCCATATGAGAGACGGACCCCCAACCATTTGAGCCACATCCGTCCCCCTGCTGTATCTCTTAAGGCTGACCAAAGATACCTAGAGTTACAGTCTTTTCCCCCACAGGAAGGTCATATAATAAATCAGGTTTGGTTTATCAGCAGCATTCTAAAAACCAGACCTAGGGAGAAAAACTAGGTCTGGGGACACATGCATGGTTTCTAACATAGCGAATGTTTAGCCTACCCCGATTATCACAAAATCAGGACAGCGAGAGTATTCGCATCCTCCTTTTCATTTCTGATTTTAGTTATTTGTATCTTCTCTTCTTTTTCTTTGTCAGTCTAGCTAAAGGCCTGTCAATTTTATTGATCTTTTCAAAGAACCAACTTTTGATTTTATTAACTCAATTGTTTTTTTCTTCTCCCTATCATTTATCTCAGCTTTAATCTTTGTTGTTTTTTTCCTTCTGCTTGCTTTGGGTTTAGTTTGCTCTTCTTTTTCTAGTTCTTTCAGTTTTGAGGTTAGGTCTCTGATTTGAAATCTTCCTTCTTACCTAATGTAAGCATTTAGAGCTATAAATTTTCCTTTCTGTTCTGCTTTCCTGCATCCCATAAGTTTTGGTAGTTGTATTTTCATTTTCCTTCACCTCAAGATATTTCCTAATTTCCCTTGTGAGTTCCTCTTTAACCCATTAGTTGTTTGAGTATATTGTTTAATTTCCACATATTTGTGAGTTTTCCATTTCTCCCTCTGTTATTGATCTTTAGCTTCAGTCCATTGTGGTAGGGGAAGATACATTGTATGATTTCAATATTTTTTAATTTATTGAGACTGGTTTTGTGACCTAAGATATGGTTTATCCTGGAGGGTGGTCCACAGGCATCTGAGAAAAATGTGTTTTCTGTTGTTGGTTCAGGTGTTGGTCTAGTTGGTTTAGAATATCGTTCAAGTGTGTGTTTCGTTACTGATCTTCTGTCTAGATGGTCTATCCTTTATTGAAAGTGGTATATTAAAGTCTTCTACTCTTAATGTCGAATTGTCAGTTTCTCCCTTGAAACCTGTCAATATTTGCTTCATATATTTCTGGTCTCTGCACATATGTTTATAATTGTTATATCTTCATATTTAATTGGCTCTTTTATCAGTACATAATGACCATCTTTGTCCCTCATAACAGTTTTTTTTTTTTTTTTTTTTTTTTTTTTTTACCGGGAGGTCCCGGGGATCGAACCCCGGTCTCTCCATATGGTAGACGGACGCCCAACTTCTTGAGCCACATCCGTTTCCCATCTCATAACAGTTTTTTTTTTCTCTTTTTTCTTTTCTTTATTGGATAAATTTTGGGTTTATAGAACAATCATGCATAAAATAACAGGAATCTCATATAACACCCACCACCAACACCCTGTATTGATGTGGAACATTTGTTACAATTGAGGATAGCACATTTTAATGATTGTATTATTAATTAAAGCCCATGGTTTAACTTGGGGTTCACTGTATAGTATAGTTCCATAGATTTTTTTAAAAATTTTTATTCTGCTAAAATATACACAATCTAGCATTTCCCCTTTTAATCATAATCAAATACATATTTCAGTCCTGTCAATTGTATTCACAGTTTATGCTACCATCACCACCGTCCATTAGGAAAACATTCCCATCATTCCAAATAGGAATCCTGTACCTTTTAAGCCTTGACTTCCCTACCCCGTCCCCAGGTAAGCTATGTTCTGGATTCTGACTATGAGTCATACAATATTATATGACTATGAGTCATACAATATTTGTCCTTTTGTGTCTGGACTGTTTCACTCAACATGATGTCTTCAGGGTTCATCTTGTCTCATGTATCAAGATTTCAGTTGCCTGAGCCACATCCACTTCCCAGTTTTTACTTAAAGTCTATTTTGTCTGAAATAGTGCTTGCATGGTATATTTTTTCCATTCTTTCACTTTCAACCTACTTATCTTTGAATTTAAGGTAAGTCTTTTGTAAACAGCATATAGTTTAGTTATGCTGTTTTATCCATCTGTCAATCTCTATCTTTTGACTGGAAAGTCTAACCCATTTACATTTAAAGTCACTACTGATAATGCAGGACTTTTTTCTGCCATTTTGCTGTTTGGTCTTTGTAAGTCTTATGCTTTTTTGTCCCTCCATTCTTCCATTAATGCCTACTTTCTTATTTATTTATTCATTTGGAGGTACTGGGGATTGAACCCAGGACCTTGAACACGGGAAGCATGCGCTCAACCGCTGAGCTACATCTGCTCCCATACGAGAGCTGGGTTTTTTTGTTGTTGTTGTTTGTTTGTTTGTTTTTAGGAGATACCGGGGATCAAACTCAGGACTTCATACATGGGAAGCTGATGCTCAACCACTTAAGCTACAACTGCTCCCCATATTTATTTTATTTTTCTTTGTGCCATATTGAGTTCCTTTCCATTTCTATCTGGATATATTTTCATCTATCTTCCTTGTGCTTACCTTAGGGTTAAAATTTAACATTCTAGATCTATAACAATCATATCTGATTTGATACCAATTTGGCTTCAATAGCATACACATACACTATTCCTACACCCCTCTGTCCCCCCATCTTTTTTTTTTATGCTTCTTACTAATTAAATCTTGGTATATTGTATGTCCAAAACCATAGAATTATTATTTTTTGTGCATTTGCATTTTAGCACCTGTAGGGAGTAAGAAGTAAAGTTACATACCAAAAATGACAATGTAATAGTACTGGCATTTAGCTAAGCTACTCCTGGTTTCCTGATCCTCAGAAACTGTGAGATAAATATTGGTTGTTTAAGCTGAAAAAAAAAAAAGAGTACTGACATTTATATTTACTCCAATTGTTAGCTTTACCAGAGGTCTTTATTTCTTTATGCCGCTTTGGATCACTGTCCTTTCCTTTCAGTCTGAAGAACTTCCTTTGGCATTGCTGGTAGGGCAGGTCTAGTGGTGAACCCCCCTCAGCTTTTGTTTATCTGGGAATATCTTAATCTCTCCCTCATTTTTGGAAGAAAGTCTTGCTGGTTATAAAATTCTTGGTTGTCAATTACTTTCTTTCAGCACTTTAAGTATTACAACCCACTGCCTTCTTGCCTCCATGGTCTCTGAAGGGAAATAGGCACTTGATCTTTTTGGGATTCCCTTGTACATAACATGTCACTTTTCTCTTGCAAGCTTTCAGAACTTGCTCCGTGTCCTTTGCATTCAACAGTTTGATGTATGTATGTGATGGGGAGATTTTCTTCAAGTTTATCCTGTTTGGTGTTCTCTGGGCTTCTTGGATGTGCATATTCACATCTTTTGCTAAGTTTGGGAAGTTTTCTCTCCTTGTTTCTTTGATTAGTCCTTCTACCCCTTTCTCTTTCTTCTCCTTCTTAGACTAGAATCCTAAAATACATATATATAGGTAGGTTTGATGAAGCCCCAGAGGGTCTCTTAAGTTATTATGCTTTTTTTATAATTTTTTTTAAATTTCTGCTCCTCAGCCTGCTCATTTAAATTGTCTTGTCTTTGAATTCATTGATTCTTTCTACTGTCATCTCCAATCTGCTGTTGAAACCCTTCTAGGAATTTTTCCTTTCAGTTACTACTGTCTTCAACTGCAGTAGTTCTGACTGGTTCCTTTTTATAATTTCTTTCTCTATTGTTCACTCATTGTTTTCCTGATATCCTTTGGTTCTTTTTCTGTATTTTCCTTCATCTCCTTAAGGGATATTGAAGATCACTTTTTTAAAGTCTCTGTCTGGTATGTCCACAGTCTGGTCATTGATGTTTTCTGGATTTTTATTCTCTTCCTTTGGATGGGCCACTATTTCCTGTTTCCTTATCTTGTAATCTTTTGTTGCACACTGCATTTTAACAGTTTAAAATGTTAATGTTTGGATTTATTTCCTAAGATGTCTGTTTCTTGAGTTTGTAACCAGCTGGTGGTATGACATAGATTTTTTTTTTAGTGTCGATTCTCCTAGCAGGAAGGTCTGCCCAAGGTGAATGTAGAGGTAGGGGTCCTCCCTCTCTTTTTTGGGCCCATGTCTTGTTCTGGTCTTGTGCTTGCTAGTGGCCCTAGGAGGTCCCTTTCCATAGGAGCTGGAATGCCCCTGGACTTCCCTGTCTGGTTCTTAAAGCAGATAGGCCTTGGCCCCAGGCCATCTACCTCAATTGTTTCCTACACCAATTTTCTTGCTTCAAGCTGCTTTTGCCTGGAAGGCAAATTCTGGGAGGGGGACACACCAGAGAGGAGTTTCGCAAGGCAGTCTTTCCCAGCTGGAAGAAGGCCAGGGACCTACAGAGGGAGTGCTGGAGGCTCCAGACTGCCCTGGGGATGAGATGGGGGAGGAGCCAGGAAGGACACCCAGAGACCCCAAATAGCTCATAAAAGCCGTGATGGGTGACCTCACCCATGCCCACCCCTGATCTTGGGGAAGCGGATTTTTACATCTCTTTCTGGCTCCAGCAGTCTGTGCCAGATGCAGCAGTGGGGCTGGGTGATGTTAACCACTGTACAGAGAGAGCAGTTTACTGGTATTTACTGTCATTTGCCAGCTTCTCCCTCCGGCTCTTTTCTGCATGCTGTGAGTTTTGAAGTAGTTGATTCAGACAGTTCCCATCTAATAGCTGTTGTGGTAGAGGGTCTGATTTCCAGCTTCCTACTCCACCATCTTCCCACCTTCATTCCTTTTTTTAAAAAAAGATTGATTTATTTCTCCCCGCCATGCCCCCCATTGTTTTGGGGCTCACTGTCAGCTCTCTGTGTGTTCTGCTGTGACTGCTTGTCTTCTCTTTAGGCGGCACCGGAAACTGATCCTGGGACCTTCCGGAGTGGAGAGAGGCTGCTCAATCTCTTGCACCCCCTCAGCTCCCTGATTTACTGTGTCTCTCATTTCTCTCTTCTGTGTCTCCTTTTTGCTGTGTCATCTTGCCATACCAGCTCTCCACGCGGGCCAGCACTCCATGTGGGCCAGCACATCCGCATGGGCCAGCACTCCGCGTGGGCTAGCTTTCTTTTCACCAGGAGGCCCCGGAAATCGAACCCTGGACCTCCCATATGGTAGACGGGAGCCCAATCGCTTGAGCCACGTCTGCTTCCCACCTTCATTCCTTTTTAAGGCTGAATAATATTCACTTGACCCTGTCTCTTTTGGGACTCAGAAATCTGAGTCCCAGCTTTCTCTTCCTTTGTGGTTCAGGAATTGCCGTGCCCCAGGAACGAGGATTTGAAGCTCCCAGCTTCCTCAGAGTAAAGGTGAGAAGGTGAGAGAAACAGAGAAAAATGGACAGACACTAAAAACATTTCTTGAGGCCAGAGTCCCAGAGATCAATCAGAATTTCTTCTGCTGATAAAGGACTCTAGTAATCTGGATTAAGACCCATTCTGTTTCAATTGGTCACACTTTCAAGAAAATACCATCTTCAAAAGGTCTTATTTACAATGGGTCATATCCACATAATGGAAGAAGATTAAGGACATGTTTTTCTGGGGTATCTACCACAGGCATTTATTCAAATATATGTGTACATACATCTAAAAATATTTCTATATCTATTTGTCTATCTCTCTGTCTGTCCATCCATCCATCATCCATCTCTAATCCATATCTATCTATCTATCTATCTATCTATCTATCTATCTATCTATCTATCTATCTATCT
>JAKSZT010036622.1:1654602-1683407 GCA_026826555.1 Tolypeutes matacus
TCTATCTATCTATCTATCTATCTATCTATCTATCTATCTATCTATCTGTCTATCATCAGCTGTGAGTTTATTTACATACCTCTAATTCCAGTCCAACAGCTCAGGGTTGTTTCTAGCTTTCCCCCTTTTTTCCATGTTTGTATATATCTTCTCCATAGGTAAAAAAACAAATAGATCCTATTATGCTCAATTATTTACTTACTTGCACAGTTTGCTTCAACCATGTCAGCCATCTCTGCCATCCCCTGCTTCTGTGTCCCCATCCCTCACCTACAGTACCACTCTTTGTCTTTGGCCACGGTGGTGATACCTCCACATTGGGAAGGAAAGGAGAACGGGAAGAGAATGGCCTGAACATCTTTCATTCTCCTTAAATCTCCCAAACCACCATCTCCCCTCTGACTTTTGAGCCATAAACATGGTATATCCCCCCATTTACTTAGGTTTTCCTTAAAAAGTCTCTCAATAAAGTTTTATCGATTTTCCTGAAAACCTTTAGTTAGATTTATTCCTTGGTACATGATATTTATAAATGCTGTTGTAAAACTTTATTGTATAATTTTGTTGCTGGTTGTACAGAAATAACAGCATTTTTTGAAACGGCTGTCTTTAAAAGGGCCTCCTTGCAGGGTTGGCTCCTGGTTGGTGCCTAGGAATCTGGCTCTGGGAATGTTCCTAGCCATCAGGTAACCAGTAAGAGTGGTTCACTATGCCTCGATCCTTTGTGCAGACAATGTGGTTTATGCCGAATGCTTGCTTTCCTTCCGGAGTTTTGGAATGTTAGTCTGTACCAGGCAGAGGGGGCTGTCTCTAACAGCTTCCCTGGGCAGAACATCACACTAACATTGATGCCTTTTCATTGCTGGAGGAAGAGTGATTCTGCAGGACCCCCTCATGTGAGCCTGCCCATGGATCCCCCCAGACCCACTGTGTCTTTTTCTTTCATCATCTGGCTGTGTTTCCTTATTACCTTGCTGTAATAAATCTTAGCCATGAGTACGACCATCTAAGTCCTGTGAATCCTTCTAGTGAACGTCTAGATATGGGGATGGTCTTGGGAACCCCAATACACTTGTACAAAGAAATACAATTGATGTTTGTATATTTATTTTGTATCTAGCAACCTTGCTAAACTCTATCATCAACTCTAATATTTTACCAAGAATTTATTTTGGATCTTCTAGGCATATAACCACATCTGTAAATGATGGTTTTGATTCTTCCTCTTCAATTCTTATATTTATTTCTCTTTCTTGCCTTTCAACACTGTCTAGTAGCTTCAGTACAGTGTTAAATGCCAGTGTTGAAGGGGCATCCCTGTCTTGTTCCTGATCTCAAAGGAAAAGCTTCCAATGTTTCACCAATAAATTTGAATCTGAAAAAATACATATGAATCTGCTCTAGATTTTTTGTAGAAATCCTTTACCAAAGAGATTTTTTTTTTCTTTTTATCATGAATGGATGCTGGATTTTATCAAACTTTTTTTTCCTGCATTTGTATGATTTTTTTTTTCCTTTAACTTTTTTAATGTGATGGATTACATTGATTTCTAATGTTAAGCCAACTTGCTTTCTTTTTAAAAAAATTTTATTTCCATTAGAGAAATTGTAAGTTTACAGAAAGATCATGCAGAAAATACAGAGTTCCCATATACCTGTCCCCATTTTTAACATTTTGCATTAGTGTGCTACCTTTGTTAACAATTGCTAAGATGGGGACGGATGTGGCTCAAACAGTTGGGCGTCCGTCTCCCATGTGGAGGGACCTGGGTTTGATCCCTGGGACCTCCTGGTAAAAAAAAAGAAAAAAAAAATGCAATTGCTAAGAGAATATTACTATAATTGTACTATTAACTATAGGCTGTAATTTACATTAGGGTTCACAGCCTGTACTGTACAATCCTGTTGCTGCTGCTGTTGTTTTGTTTTAATTTTTATTCTAGCAACATATTCCTAAAATTTCCCCTTTTAACCACACTCAGATGTACAATCGAGTGGTTCTGATTACATTCACATTGTGGTATTACCGTCACCACTCTACTTAATGAAACTTATTTTGGCCGTGATGTACTATCCTTTTGATGTATTGTTAGATTTGATTGCTAATGTTTTATTTAGGATTCCCTCTTTCTCCAGCCTAGAGAAATAGATGCTATAAAATAGGGACGCTCAATTTCCTGCCACCAGGATGACAAACTTATCCACATCTGTGTCCACCTCTTGTTTTTCTGGGCTCTTGTGACTCCCCTGGTCTAAGGCCCATCCTTCCCGAGGGGTCTGCACCCCCTTCCATCTTTGGGGTGGGGGTGGGGGGAGAGGCTTGCACAAAGGTAATCTCTTGCCTCCAAGCTTCATGGTTTCTCTTTTCATTCTCTCCCTCTCAGCCTATAGTCATGTTTTGAGTATTATCTCCTATCTTGGAAAAATTATAAAAAATAACAACCTTCTTTAACAGCTTTCTTGATATATAATTAACATACCATATAATTCTGTTCACCTAAATAAAGTGTATCATTCAACGATATTCACAGGGTTGTAAAACCAGTATGTAATTTTAGAGTCTTTTCATCCCCTGAAAAAGAAACCCCATTAGCAGTTTCTACTCCCATTTTCATCCCCCCCACCCCTAGGCAACAACTAACCTGCTTTCTGTCTCTATAGTTTTGACTATTCTGAACATTGCATATAAATGAAATCATACAATATATGGGCTTTTAGGACTGGTTTTCCCCCTTACTATAGTGTTTTCAAGGTCCATCTATGTTGTAGCATGTAACAGTACTTTAATTCTTTTTGTGGCTGAATAATATTCCTTTGTATGGGTTTACCACTTTTTTTTTTTTCCTGGGAGGTCCCAGGGATCGAACCCATGTCCCTCCATGTGGGAGACGGACGCCCAGCCATTTGAGCCACATCCATCCCCTATACCACATTTTTTAACATCTCTTAATCTGTTGATGGATATTTGGGTTGTCCCCACCTTTTGGCAATGTGAATAAGGCTGCTATGAACATCTGTTTTTTGCGTGGACATATGTTCTCGATTCTCTTACGTATACCTAGGAGCGGAATTGGTGGGTCATATGGTAATTCTAGTTTAAGTTTGTTTTTTTTTGTATTAGCTTTATACACAACCTACCCATTTAAAGAGAACAACTCAATATTTGTAGTTTATTCCCAGAGTTGTGCAAACAGAACCACAATTAAGTTTAGAACATTTCATCACCCTAGAAGGAAACACCAACCGCTAGCCGTCGCCCCATTCCTCCCTCCCCCCAGCCCTGGGCAGCTCTTAATCTACTTTTCACCACTATGGATTTGCCTCTTGTGAGCATTTCACGTAAATGGTGTCGTATAATGCGTGGGCTTGTGTGCCTGGCTTCTTTCACTCAGCACAATGCCTTCAGGGCTCCCCCACGTTGCCTGGCGCCTGAGGACGTCCTTCCTTTTGATGGCCGCCTGGGACCCCATGGCGGGGCTGGATCACACTGTGCTCATCCAGCCATCCGTTGACAACAGGCGCTTGTTCCCACATGTGGCTTTCATGGATAAGGCTGCTGTGAGCATTCCTGGACAAGGATCTGTTCTCTCGGGTATGAGCCTAGGCATGGAATCGCTGGGTCACGTGCAAACTTTACGCCATTTTGAGGAACTTCCAGACTTTTCCCAAAGCAGCTGCGCCCTCTTACCCTCTTACCAGTCGTGCCTGAGGGTTCCACTCTCTCCACACCCTCACAGAGCCTTCTGGTGGGTGTGGCGTGGCATCTCATTGTGGCTTTGATCTGCTTGTCCCTGGTGCCTGATGATGTGGATCATCTGAGCTCGCTGGCCGTTAGTGTATCTTCTTTGGAGAGATGTCTATTCAGATTCTTTACCCATTTTCCTGTTGAATCGTTTGTCATTTTAGTTTTGAGTTGTAAGAATTCTTTATATATTCTGGAAACAAGTCCCTTATCAGATGTACCTTTTGCAAATATTTCCTCCCATTTTGGACCCCAAGTTTTCTCTTCTTTTGGGATCAAACATCTTCAATTGTGGTTATCAATCATTTTATCATTAAACTAATCCTTTGTTTTTAAAGATTTATTTATTTCTCTCCCCTCCCCCTCATCGTGTGCTCTCTGCGTCTGCTCATCTTCTTTTTAGGAGGCACCGGGCACTGAACCCAGGGCCTCCCATGTGGGAGGGAGGAGCTCAATCTCTTGAGCCACCTCCGCTCCCTAAATTAATCTTTATCAAATGCCAGTGATGTGCAGGATACTGCCGCAGACGTTGGGGATTCACCTGGAACAAAACAAAGGTCCCTGCCCTCCGGGAGCTTACGTTCCAGCTGGGGAGAAGGACAACGAACAAATGAGCGAGACATACATGAAGCCAGGCGGGGTGGGTGCTGGGCAGACAGGCTTGGTAGGTGCACAACCTGCCATGCTTGGAAGGGCCCCGCCTTTGGATTAGTGCCCTGTGCTGCCATTTTGGAATTCTTACAAATTTTTTGAAGAAGAGGCTCCGCATTTGGCAGTAGGACCCACAAATTATGTCGCCGGTCCTGGTGCCAGGAAGAAGTAGAGCTGAGTAAGGGCCGGCGGGGGGGCTCGTTGAGCCACGGTGGTCAGGGAAGGTCTCCTAGGAGGTGGCATTTGAGCAGAGAGCTGAGGAGGTAAGGGGACGAGCTCTGCAGAGAGCAGCGGGAAGAGCTTTCTGGGCACAGAGAACAGCAGGCAAAGCCTGGAGAGAGGACAGCTCATCCAGCACCGAGGCTGGTGTGGCTGAAGCAACGAGACATGGGAAGACTGCCTGGAGAGAAGGTCGGAGAGGGGACAGTGCAGAGCCTGGGAGGCCATCGTACAAACGTTTTTGATTTTCGGTTATTTTTTTGCAAGAAAAATGTGTAAAATTTATTCACAGTGCAGAAGTGGAGATGAATAAAACAGGGCAGTGGCATCTTGCCTGATTTTGATTTATAAAAAATATTGTGGGGGAAGTGGATGTGGCTCAAGTGATTGAGCTCCCACCTACCACATGGGAGGTCACGGGTTTGATACCTGGCGCCTCCTGGAGAAGACAAGCAAGACAGCAAGCTGGTGTGACAGGCAGGTGCAGCAAGCTGACGCAACAAGATGATGCAACAAAGAGACACAAAGAGGACAGACAATGAGAGACACAACAAAGCAGGGAGCTGAGGTGGCTCAGGCGACCGAGCACCTCTCTCCTACATGGGAGGTCCCAGTTTCGGTTCCCGGTGCCTCCTAAAGAGAAGACGAGCAGACACAGAGCGCACACGGCGAATGGACACAAAGAGCAGACAGCGAGCACAAAGAACGGAGGGAAATGAATAAATAAAATAAATCTTTAAAAAAATCTATCATGGGAGTGGATGTAGCTCACATGGTTGAGTGCCTGCTTCCCATGTAAAAGGTCCTGGGTGCGATCTCCAGTACCTCCCGAAAACAGAACAGAACGATACCAAAAACCAACTCTCGGGAAGCGGCTGTGGCTCAATGGGTTGGGCTCCTGTTTGCCATTGCCATATGGGTTCGATTCCTAGATAAAGGCAAGGCGGCCCGCGTGGTGTGGTGAGCTGCTACAACAAGATGACGCAACAGGGAAGCGGCTGTGGCTCAGTCAGTGGGGCTCCCGTTTGCCATGTGGGAGGCCCCGGGTTCGGTTCCCGGGGCCTCCTGGTGAAGGCAGGGCCCGCCCGCGTGGCGTGGTTGGCTGGCCCAGTGAGCACGGGCAGCAAGGGGGGGATAAATGAATAAATAAATAAAATCTTAAAAAAAAAAAAAAAGATGACGCAACAAAGGGAGACAAGCAGACACAGAAAAACGCACAGCAAATGGACACAGCAAGCACAAGCAGCAAGGGGGGGATAAATAAATAAATAAAAATAAATCTTTAAAAAACAACAACAAAAAAACCAGCTGTCATTGAGGAGTGGGTGTAGCTCAGTGGTTGAGCACCTGCTTCCCATGTATGAGGTCCGGGGTTCAATCCCCAGTACCTCCTCAAAAAAAAAATGTATGTATTAGTGAGCTCAATTTTCTGTATTTTGCTATTTCATTTAGGGAATAAGAGTCTTTTTTTTTTTTTTTTTAAGATTTATTTTATTTATTTATTTCTCCCCACCCCCTTGTTGTTTGCACTTGCTATGTCTGTTTGTCTTCTTTGTTTCTTTAGGAGGCACCCATTACCGAACCCAGGACTTCTGATGTGGGAAGGGCGCCTAATTGCTGAAACCACCTCCGTTCCCTGCTTTCTTGTGTCTCTCATTACATTTTCCTCCTTGTGTCTCTTGTTGCATCATCTTGTGTCAGCTTGCTGGGCCTGCCTGTCGTGCCAGCTCACTGTCTTCTTTAGGAAGCACCGGGATCAAACCGTGGACCTCCCGTGTAGTAGGCGGGAGCTCAGTTGCTTGAGCTACATCTGCTTCCCAAGAGTCTTTTTTTTAATAATATAAAACATCATGGGGAAGCGGCTGTGGCTCAATCAGTGGGGCTCCCGTTTACCATATGGGAGGCCCCAGGTTCGGTTCCCGGGGCCTCCTGGTGAAGGCAAGCCCGCCCGCGTGGCGTGGTTAGCTGACCCAGCGAGCACAAGCAGCAAGGGGGGGATAAATAAATAAATAAAATCTTAAAAAAAAAAAAAAAAAAAATCATGCTCTGATATCAGCACAATATCATCTGGAATTCTGAAAACATCCTGTTAGGGGTGATCATTAGCTACAAGTTGGGTAACTGAGTATCATAGTGGTATCTTTTTCCATATATACTCTGTCACTCAAAGTGTAGAGTTTCTATACAATGTCACTGCCGATTAAAACTGGAAACAGGTGGGAGATGTAACAGTGCTGAGTGAAGAGCAAATATAATTTATTTTAACTTTTTTTTTTTTTTTTTTTTTTTTTTACCAGGAGGTCCTGGGGATCGAACCCAGGTCCCTCCACATGGGAGATGGACGCCCAACTGTTTGAGCCACATCAGTCCCCCCAAATATAATTTCTTTTTCCTCGAAGACATATCTGCAATCCCTTTCTGCTTTGAAGATTACCTGAAAAATCCCTTCCTCTGTGAGTCTCAGTGAATCCCTCTCAGGAGAATCTAGGAACTGCGAGGGGAAAAGTGTAACGCAGAAATTCTCTGTCAGTTGTCCCTCGGATCCTTCCAGAAACAAGCAGGGGCAGTTTATCAGTGGAGGCCTCTCCATGCATGCCCTGACCAGAGCTCCTTTTCCCATTGTTTTGAAGAGGACAAAGTGATGCCCAGAGGCTGGAAAGAGCAAAGCTTATGCCGTGAACTTGATATAACAAATTGCATTAAACAGATGATAAACAGTACAGAATTCCAGGAAAATACATCCACCGCCCAGATATCCACCCAAGCCCCGACGGCAGTACGGAGAAAACCTAGCCCTAGCCAACTGAAGACGTAAAGGTGTCCAAAGAATCCATTCCACCCATGACACCTGCTGCAAAGAAGATACTGGCCAGTTGATAAATTGCGCCTTTGGCCTCTAGCTTCCAGCTCGTGCAGGCTGGGTGTTCAGTTGGGGCTTCAGTAAACTTGAATTCTTTTCACAGTTGGACTACCATCTGGTTCACTTTTCTACTGACATTTTTTTTTTACTGGGAGGTCCCGGGGATCGAACCCAGGTCCCTCCATATGGGAGACGGACGCCCAACCAGTTGAGCCACATCCATCCCCCTCTACTGACTTTTTTATATAGATTTATTTTATTTATCCTCCCTTTTTTTTTTTTTTTTTTCCCCACTCGCTGTCTTGCTCTCTGTGTCTGCTTGACTTTTCTCTTCTCATTTTCTCTTTAGGAGGCACCAGGAACCAACCCTGGGACCTTCGATGTGGGAGAGAGGTGCTCAATCGTTTGAGCCGCCTCTGCTCCCGGGTTTGTTGTGTCTCTCATTGTCTGTTCTCTTTGTCTCTTTTTGTTGCACCAGCTCTCCGCACAGGCCAGCTCCCCTACACCAGGAGGCCCCAGAAAACGAACCCAGGACCTCCCCTATGGTAGACGGGAGCCCAATCGCTTGAGCCACATCCGCTCCCCTCCAATGACTTTAGATGACATTTAAGCAAGTAATTAAGTCATTTCTTTTCCACCAACAGAGTTTTGCCGAGTACTCACAAAACCAGAGAAAGCCCGGGCACTGGAGTTTCTTGCAGGTTTGCTGTGCATGGATTTTTAAAAACTAAGAATCCCATGTTCATTTTTTTTTTTTTTTAGGAGGTATTGGGGATTGAACCTAAGATCTCGTAATGGGAAGCAGGCGCTCAACCACTGAGCTACATCTGCTCATCTTCTGACGTTCATTTGGGCTCCAGTTTTGTTCTAGGCCATAAATATTTTGCCGACTCCTTTCCCTCCTGGGCCCTGCGCCCACCAGGCCGTTGAGTTCTCGCCTAGCTGTGTATGCACTAAGTCTACCGGCACTGCTCACGTCTCACGGTTTCTGTGCGTCCTGGAGTCAGGGCAGCGGGTGGTGCTGGTGAAGCTGCCGCCCAGATGGCGGCCGCCGTCCTCCTCTGAAAGCCTGATGGAGGCTGGAGGGGTCGCCACCCCAGCCGCTCACTCGCTCAGCCGTCAGACTCCCAGTGCAGTTCGTTGCCACGCAGCCCTCTCCGTGGGGCAGTGTAAATGTCCTCTTGCCACGGCACGACTCCCCCAGAAGAGAGAGCCACAGGAGAGCCAGGTGGGAGCGGCAGCGTCTTTGGGGACCCTCGTTTTTGCAATATCCTGTTGGTTACACAGATCACCCCTTTTTAGCACGGAGGGAGCTGTGCTAGGGCGTGAATCGGAAGGCAGGGGAGATTGGGGCCACCGCCGGATCTCCAGCACGGCAGTGATATGACATGGGTGTGTCCATAGATGTGTGTGCGCAGATGTGTGTAGGTGGACGTGGGCACGTGTAAGCATGTGGTACACAAATTAACATGCACAGTTTGTGTAATAACACAAATCATTGTGGTATTTCAAATAACTTACATTGTGTTATTACACAATACATGAAAACAGACGATTCTCCCCAAACTTGACACGTACATAGAAACAGACATCTCTTTTTTCTTAGATGTGATCACCCTGAATCTACCTGATCTACCTGAATCTACCATGTTACAAGCTTTTCACCCATTCCACAGTGCTCTCTCCAGTGTCTGATCCTAAAGTGGGCTCTGAGGCCGAGGAATCCTCTAAGGTGGAGCTCCTCAAACTTCAGGAGCTCTGCCATCTCCTCTCTCGGTGACTCCTAGGAGGACTCAGCTGCGGCCCCAGAGCCTGCATTCCTGCTGAATTCCCGTGTGACACCAACCCTGCAAGTTACTAAATATGCAAGCGGGATATCTGGAGGCTGCGCCTTGGAATCTGTGTTTTAACCAAATCCCCAAGGTCACTTTTTTTCTCTCTCACAGGTGTTCATTTTTTTTATCATGGTAAAATACACGTAACATAACATTTACTCCTCTAACCATTTTAAAGTGTACAATTCAGTGGCATTTACTACATTCACAGAGTTGTGCAACCATCACTGCTATCTAGTTCCAGAACATTCCACTCCCCCAAAGGAAACCCTGTACCCAGTAGCAGTCACTGCCTGTTCTCCCCTCCCCCACCCCCTGGCAACCCCCAGTCTGCGTGGTCTCTCTGGCTTTGCCTGTTTGAATATACTCTGCGGCCTTTTGTGCCCGGCCTCGTTCCTCAATATCACCTTTTCAGGGTTCATCCATGTTGTTGTGTGAGTCACCGCTTCGTTCCTTTTCCAGGGTGATTCTTATTACACCATCTGAGGCTGGAGAGCCACAATACAGGTTTTCGGCAGCTAGACTCTACCTGGGCAGTGTGGCCCAGAGGTTGGGGCTGAAGCTCCGGACTCTGGCAGTTAGGATGCTCACACGGGCCGGTCGCATCACCTCCGTGAGCCTGGCTTTGCTCCCCTCCAGAAAGGAAGCAGCGGCCCCGTCCCATCAAACCTGCCTGCACCGTGGTGGCCTGGCTTACGAGCTCAGCCACGGTTAGACGTGGCTGTTCTATCTCGTGGCTGTGCTATAAGTGGGTCAACCAATCTCCGACGATTTTTCCCATACATCTTTCTACATCAGGGGTTCTTAACTAGGGGTCTGTGAGCTTGAATTGAAATTCAAAAAAACATTATTCTTGTGGGGACGTGTTGGTGCGGGTGTGAGATCGTTACTAAATAGTATACAGCATAGTGTGGGCTTAGTAAGGGGTCCGTGGTTTTCACCTGACTGGCAAAGGGGTCCGTGGAACAGAAAAGGTTAAGAGCCCCTGCTCTACATAGATATTGTAGCACTTGTCCCTAGAAGTGGAGGTGGGGGGCCCAAATTTTATTTTTATTTACGAAATATTTCTGACAGGTAGGAAAGGGGATAGTCATAAACTGAACTCATGGTTTCCACCTCCAGGCTTTAAAAAAAAAAAAAAATTCAACAAACTCTGCCCAGCCTGCCTGTCCTGATTGCATTCCTTCCTCCCCTGCCCCAGGGTAGCCCTCCCCACCCTACCCGCCCTGCCCCCGGCTGGTTGGTGCACTTGACAGCCTGTGTCCACACAGCATGTGTTTTGAAACCCCCGGCCGGTGGCATTAGGCTCTGTGACTAGCACCGTCATGCCTGGGGGTTGGGGGTGACTAGGTTGAAATATGGAGTGACGGCTCCTGTGCTTTCAAGGCCGCTGGTGGCCCCTTTTGTGCCGATGTGGCGACGCTTTTATCCAGTATTCGGTGGAGGCAGATTTAGGCAGTTTCCAGTTCTTTGCTCTTACGAGTACTACCGTAGCCGGCCCTCTGGCTCTCTTTGTACACATGTGCGAGAGTGTCTCCAGGGTGTGTACCGAGGAGAAGGGCTGGGCCCGGAAGGGCTGTTCTAGAAGATTCACCTGGACCACAGGACTTTTCCCGCCAGCGAGGCCTGTTTAAAGAGCCCTTCACACTGGGGGTCTCTGCTTCACTGGCGAGGTGGAGGCCGGGTCTCTCACAGGGTGGCTGGAGCGGGTGCGGCCCGGGGCCAGACGGAGGGCTGCTCCAGGACAAGACTAGTCGCAGGCCTGATTCACCTCGGGAATCCCAGCCCCCAGCCCCAAACCAAGAAAAGAGAGCCCTCCCTGGAGAGGGGGCCGCTGAGCCCGTGAGAGCGCCAGGAGGGTGCAGCCACCTTCTCCTGGGGTGGCCCCTGGGTTGGGGGGTGACCCGGCGCTCAGGAGAGACTAGAGAGGGATTTGCTGGGGGAGGTGAGCTGGGGTGGGCCCCGTCGAAGTGGGGGGCGGGGAGGCTGGGAAAGGGTTAAGCAGGGCCCCTCAGAGGGGAACTAGGATGTTCCTTGTTTAAGGGTGAGCAGGCCCAGAGAGGGCCAGCCACTTACCCAGAGTCACAGAGCGATGCGGAACTCGGTTCCTCCGCATTGCTGGGACAGACACATTGATTGGTTTATTCATGCGGGCAGTATTAGCGAAGCCCCTACTGTGCGCGCCCATTTTCCGGGGCGCAGATATACAGCAGGGAGCTGGCGCCCGGAGCTGGTCACTCTGGGCGTCATTATTATGAATTTCTAATTATGTTCGTCTCCAGAAATGAAGGGGGGGGGGTGACCCCGGGGGGGGAGGGGCGTCCCAGGGGAGCTGCCTCCCCCCTTCTCGATCTCCCTCCATCTGACCCGTCCCTAACGCGGGAGAGCCCACAGAGCCAGTGTGGGTATTCCCCAATCTAAACAGTGTGCTTGGGAGAGGCAGGGCGGGGCGGGACGCTGGCAGAGTGGGGAGTCCTTTGTGCCCAGGCCGGGCTGTCAATAAAGTTTCGTCGCCTTGGCAACCGCGGGCCCCGCTGGGCGGGGCGACGGGTGCGCGCACAGCCCCCTGCCGGCCGCCGCTTTCTTCCTCGTCTGACTGCAGGTTCCCCGAGAAAGAGAAGAGGGAGGTCTCGGTTCGACCATGACGGGCGGAGCCCTTAGCCAATGGCAGGATGAGCCATGCCACGGCCAGCCAATCGGGTGCGAGCACTGGAACCGGCAGCGCCCACCCTCTTGGACCTGAATAACCTGACTGACCCCACTCGGGCGCCAGGGAGGGTAGGGGGCGGGGGCGCCTCTCCATGGCAGCCGCGGAAGGACAGCGGGGTGAGCCACTAGCAGCAGTCGGCGGCGCTTGACGGCGGCGCGGGCGTGGCGGGATCGTGTGGGGACCCTGGCGGGAGGGCGGGCAGGGAGGGGACGTGCGGGGCTCGGCCAAAGGGAGCTGTGCGGGCTCCATAGCAACCGAGGAGTGGCGGCGGCCTGGACCAATGGGGGGCCGCGGCGGGCCGGGCCGGCGGACAGACGGGAGGCGCGGCGAGAGCGTCTGACGAGAGCTGGAGGCGGCGGCGGGAGGCGGCGGCGGCGGGAGGCGGCGGCGGCGGCGCGGGTGCCTGAGGAGGAGGAGGCGGAGGAGGAGAAGCGGGTGAGGGGCGGCGCGGGGCCCGGCCGCGGAGCCCCTTCCCAGCCCCCGCCCCGCGCCGCCTTAGCTCCCCGTCGCCCCGCGCCCTGCCCAGGCCCTTCAGTCTCCGGCCCCGGCGGGCCCCGGGCCCCTCTCGCCGCCCCCGACCCCCCGTGCGCCCCTCCTGCCCCCGCCGGCCTGGCCCGGGCCCCTCGCTCCACAGGCCCTTCCCTCCACCCGCAGCCCTCCCCTGGCCCCAGCCCCTTCGTGCATCGGCCCCGCGGCCCTTCTCTGTCTCCCAGGACCCTCGGGACGTTCCCCTGGCCCTGTCTGACTCCTCAGGGCCTTCCCCGGGCTCCTTTCCTGAGCTCCTGCCTCGACCCCCAGGCCCTCCCCGGGCCCCTCTCTGCCTTCCCGGGCCCCCTGGGCTGCCCTGAGGCCCCTCTCTGCTTCCCCCCATTCCCTTCCCAGACCCCAGGTCTGCCCTCTCGCTTGCCTGAGCTCCTGCCTGGGCCCCTCCCGGCCCCGGCTCTGCCCAAGTCCACCCCTCCAGCTCCCTCTCCTCCCACCTCCGGCCCCGGGGCTCCTTCTCCGGTGGCCCCCAGCCCTCCTCCGTCCTGAACTCTCCGCCCCTCGCCCCTGGCTGGTCCCGTCCTCCAGGGCCGCCGGCGGCTCCCGGCAGGCACAGACCTGCTCCTTGGCCACAGCAGGCCACGCGCCACCCCAGGCCTTGCTCTTGCTCCCTTCACTTTCTCCCTTCTCTTTTCCTGACCTGCTCTGCCTCTCCACACTGTGCCTTTTTCTCTCCCCCCCTTTTGTCCTCTGAGCCCCCCCCTCCCCGGAATCCTTGGAGAGGGAGCAGGTGCTGGGATCCCGCCTACGCTCTCCCTCCCCTCATCCCCTCCAGGCTGCCTGGGGCTTCACCCAGAGCTTCCTGACAACACCCGAGGGCTGCTGGGGGGGGGCAGATGTGGGGGGGGACTTCGACTTTCTCCTTGGCTAGGCATGGCTGCAGATCTGGCCCCCCTCCCACAGTCTCTCCAGCCCCCGCCTTCAGTGCTAAGCCCCTAGGGTTATCCCAGACTGCCACTTAGCCTCGGCCTGGGCCCAGGCCGGGAGGGACTGTGTGTGCATGTACACACGCGTGTGCAGGGGGGTCGGCAGGACTGTGGGGGCGTCTGTGAGAGTTGGGGGCAAGTCTGTATGTGTTGGGTCTGTGTGTGTACATGTTGGGGTGTCTGGTTGTGCATGTGTCTGCACACGGGGGGTGTTTGGGGGATTCTGCTCCCAAGTATGGTAGAGATACTAACGTGAATGAGTAGCGTGAACGGCTGCCCTTTGTTTTGGGGTTCCGCTCTGGGAAGGACTTGTTGCAGTACTTGCCTTTCATCTTTTCTTATGCATCCCGCTGACAACCCTGAGAATCCAGCATTGCTTTTCTCCCCTTTCCATAGGTGAGGAGACCGCAGGGCCCGCCCAAAGTCACACCCTGCCTATAAGGGGCCCGGAGCAAGCACAGAGCCGGGGCCCCTTTCCCCTCACCCCGCTCTCCTCCCTGGCGAGAAGCAGCATGGTCCGTGGGGTACCATGGGGCCTGACAGAGTGACAGCCAGAGAGCTGTGTGAGAACGACGACCTGGCCACCAGCCTTGTCCTCGATCCCTACCTCGGCTTCCGCACCCACAAGATGAACGTCAGGTGAGGCGGTCTGCGGGCGTGGGTGGGCCCGAGGGACCCCTGCCCTTCCCTGCCACTCCTCAGCCCGGTCCTCCCTTCAGCTCCCACTGGGGGTTGGGGGCGGGGCCTGGGAAGGCCCGGAGGAAAGTAGCCAAGGCCCTGGGACCCAGGCATGCCCTCTCCCCCAGCCCCGTGCCGCCCCTGCGGCGACAGCACCACCTGCGCTCAGCGCTGGAGGCCTTCCTGAGGCAGCGGGACCTGGAGGCTGCGTACCGGGCCCTGACGCTGGGAGGCTGGATGGCCCACTACTTCCAGAGCCGGGGCCCGCGGCAGGAGGCTGCCCTCAAGACCCACGTGAGGGAGCCCTTCCCCCCATCCTGGGCCTTCAGGTCCATCCCCGTCACGTCACCATCACCATCACCGTGGCCTCTCCCGGCCCCAGCCCCGTTCGGCAGACACTCCAGAACCCCAAGCCCTCGGCATAGCCCCTGACGCTCCCTGACTTCCGAGTCATTTGGACCATCTGAGAGGAGGAGCGAGACTCCTGGGAGAGGAGAGTCTGGGGCCCTCTGAAATGGATCCTCCCTCTTCATTTGACAGATGAGGAAACTGAGGCCCCAAGAGGGGACGTGAGTTCCTCAAGACCACACAGCAAGTCAGTGGCAGAGCAGGCCTAGAACCCAAGAGAGGGGCCATGGACGTCCCTGCCCCACCTCCTCACCCTGCTCACCCTTCACCTTCCCCAGATCTATCGCTACCTCCGCGCCTTCCTGCCGGAAAGCGGCTTTACCATCCTGCCCTGTACCCGCTATTCCATGGAGACAAACGGAGCCAAGATTGTGTCTACCCGTGCCTGGTAAGAGAGGGGAGCTCGCAGCCAGCAGTCCCACACCTAACAGGAGGCACCCCCTCACTCAAGGCTGCCGGGGGAGGAGACCCCCATTTTTTTTGGAAGAGATGGGAGATGCTGAGAGGGGAGGAGGAGAAACCTTCAGCAACAGGCCTCGAAGGTCCCTGTGGTCTGGCTGTCTGGGGAGGAGGCTGTTTCCTCAGAGAGAGACCGGGTGCACTGGGGACTGCAGAAACATCTTCCAGGGCAGGGAGGGGGGTGGCTGGCAAAAGAGAACTGACCTCCTATCGCCAGGCTTGTACCTACCTTTCTTCCTTCCCTGAGCACCAAGTACTGTGGGGCTGGGGTTTGGGCCTGGGCGAGGAGGGGGGGCATTAAAATATATCCTGCCCCTCTTCCCCAGGGTCGAAGGCAGGTGGTCACCCAGTAAATATGCAGATATTTATCGCAGCTGCTAAGTGTTAAGGTTTTGGGGTTCTGAGAACACGCACTGAAGTGGGTGGAAGGCTGCTGCTCGGGCTGGGGGAGCTAAGGGAAAGACCCTCTAGCTGCAGCCTGAGTGAGGGGAGCAGAGGAGCTTGGTAGGATTCTCCCTCTGCTGGAGACCAGCAGGTAGGACTTGTAAGGGTAAATAGAGAGAAAGCGACAGTGGTGGGTCTGAGAGAGATTTGGAAGGCAGGTGCCAGGGGCACCTCCTGCTCCCTGGATTCTGCTGGATTCCGGCAGAAGGAGCCCTCGAACCTGGGTGCTTCTGGGAGCAGTGGCCCCTGGCCCTGAGGGGCCACCAGGAAGCATGACAGACAGCCCCAGGGCTGGCTCTTTCACAGGAAGAAGAATGAAAAGCTGGAGCTGCTGGTAGGCTGCATCGCAGAGCTGCGGGAGGCGGACGAGGGGCTGCTGAGGGCCGGCGAGAACGACTTCAGCATCATGTATTCCACCCGCAAGCGCAGCGCCCAGCTGTGGCTGGGCCCAGCCGCCTTCATTAACCACGGTGAGGGCCAGGCGGCGGGAGGGCGGGCGCAGGCCGGGCCCTCTCACTGTGCTGCTCACGGCGTTTCTTTTCTCCTGGCCCGTGCTGGCTCCAGACTGCAAACCCAACTGTAAGGTAAGGCCCAGGAACCCCAGGGAGGGGGATGGAGGCCCAGGGGAGGGTGTCTCCAGCACTCCCCACTGCACCAAGCACTTTGACAGCCCTGATCTCCCTCTTGTGGGGCAGAGGAGTGCTTATTCCAGAGGCTGCCAGAGGAGGAAGGGGCTGGGGCTTGGCCAGTATCACCGGGAATTTGCAGAGTTCACTCAGACCCGGACTGCCAGTTGCTGATGTCGTTCTTCCCCTTGAGGGGCGCGTGGGGGTGGGAGGGAGGAGGTGGGGACTGTTGGTGGGTCTGCCAGGGCAGTCAGGCCTACCAGGTGGGCCTACCTGGGCCGAGGCTAGGGACCCTCACAGGTGGCCCCATGCTGTGATCGGAAGCTGGTGGGGGAGGGCAGCAGAAGCAAGGTGGTGTGAGAGCAAAGGAATCAAGCAGAGTGGGCTGGAAAGGTGGGTGCATGCTGAGAGGTGAGGAGCGGGGGCTCTGGAGGTGGAAGGGGGCTGCACGTGGGCCGTGACCCCCAAGACACCTGGCTGGGAGGATGGCGCAAGGATGGGCGAGTTCGCTGCGGGCAGAGCCCTGGGCACCTCGCAGTGAACCCGCCTTCTAGTGTTTCCCTCCTCTGAGCCGTCGATGTGTGGGGCAGGGGCTGGCTGGCAGCGCGGGAGTGTCATGGAGCATAGGCGGCACTTTTACGGTTCTGCTGGGGGCGTGTCAGAGGGAACCTGTCCAAGCTCTAGCGTCCCAGAACTGGTGGGCTCGAGCTGGATGGTGAAGGTCTAGACCGTGCCCAGGGAAAAAGAGCTCTGGGAAAAGGGTGTCCCAGGTAGGAAACACGCACACTGACTCGAGGTGTAGGCCTGTGCTGTGCCAAGGACGGCCTGGGGTGGGGAGGGGCCAGGGGAGGGGCTTCCCTGGGCCACGGCGGAGCTCCAATCCAGGGGAAGGGCGTTAGGTCTGGTTTTCGGCTCACCGTGCGGCTGTCATGGAAGCTTGGGGACGAGCGACCTGACCTGGGGAAGCTGGTGAGAGGCATGAGGCTGCTGGGACAGGCGGCTGGGAAGGCGCAAGCCGAGATGTGGGCAGGATACAGCTGACAGCAGGCGTGTATCAGGCTGGAGTGGCCAGATGGGCAGACAGGCGTCTTCTCAGTGGGGAGCGTGGAGGCAGGAGCAGGCGCGGGGCCCGTGGGATGGCCAGGGCAAGAGGCTCCCCGGGCAAGGCTGGAGTCCTGTGAAGCAGACTGGGGAGGCAGGCTGGTCCCCGAGCACGGCAGCTGAGGAGAGGGGGCAGCTCCAGAGGGAGCAGGGTCAGGGCGACCCCGGAGGGGAATCCAAGGGACGGGGCCATGGCATCCACAGGCGACAGGAGACGGGGAGTGTCCATTGTGCGTTGTCAGGGGTCAGCCTAGGTCGTGGACCTGCACCCGGCTGTGGAACTGTAGCAGGGTGGTCTGTTGTGCAGGGGAAGAGGAGTGCGGCGGGGGCAGGCTCTGGCCGGCTAGCTTTGTCCGTCTAAACGGTGCCTCCCGGGGCTCTTGGCCAGCCCCCAGGACAGGCCTCGGGGCCGTGAGCATGGGCGGGTGGTGGCAGGCGGCCCTGCTGGTGCCCGTGCCCAGGCGCTGAGCGGCCGGCCCCCAGTTCGTGCCTGCAGATGGGAACGCGGCCTGCGTGAAGGCGCTCAGGGACATTGAGCCTGGGGACGAGGTGACCTGCTTCTATGGGGATGGCTTCTTCGGCGAGAAGAACGAGCACTGTGAATGCTACACCTGTGAGAGGTGTGCAGGGGGGCGGGGCTGCGGTGGACCCAGAAGTGCACCCTAAGGCCCAGAAAGGGCTCGGGGCCCGTTCCTGAGCTCTTCCTCCGTCCCGGCCCCACCTCACCGCAGGAAAGGCGAAGGCGCCTTCCGTCTACGGCCCAAGGAGCCCGCGCCTCCACGGCCCCTAGACAAGTACGAGCTTCGGGAGACCAAGCGGCGGCTTCAGCAAGGCCAGGACAGCGGAGGCTGGCAGGGTCTGCTGGGTCTGCGGGCCTGCACCCACCCCTGCCCGCTGCGCCGGGACCTCTTCTGTGGTGAGCAAGGGCCTGGGATCCTGAGGCGAGGCGCCTCCCTGGGCCCCCAGCTCCACCCTCGTGGGCCCATCTCGGTCAGCACCCCCTTGGCCCCTCTTCCCTCCCCGTCGGGCCTGGCCTGGCCTGAGCGCATCTCTCTGTTCTCCTCCCATGCCTGGACCCCTTCTCCCAGCCCTCATCTCCTCCCTCGTCCACACGTTTGCCTCTGGTCCTCTCGGACTGAGCGGCAGTCGCCTCCTCTGCCCTTTGCCGAGGGCTCAGGGCCCAGGACCGCCCTGGAAGCCACGCTCCCCTCTCCCTTCACACACACTGACGGCCTCTCCTTTGTCTCTCTCCTGCCTGCACGGCCTCCGCAGCCGCCTGCCAGCCCTTCCACCTCCCACCCTCCGGCGCCCGCCCAGCGATCTTGCCCCTGTGGCTCCAGTGGCTGCCCCGGCCCCCGACGCGGCTGCGCCCCCGCAGGCGCCGCCGCCCTAGGCCCCGACGTGCCCTGGGGACCCCCATGCTCCGTGCCACCCGAGTACCCCTGCACCCCTGGGGGGGCTGCGGCCCGCACTGCCGCCTGCGTGCGGAGGCCCTGGTGGCCCTGGGCGCGCCCCCTCGGGCCCGCTGGGCCCCACAGCAGGACTGGCATTGGGCCCGGCGCTATGGGCTGCCTGCCGTGGTACGCGTGGACCTGAGCCGCGTGGCTCCCGTCCTGCCAGCCTGCCCCACCCCCACGGGGGCCCCAGGCCCTGCACCCGGCCCCAAGCGGGCTCTGGCCTTCGCCCCCTTCTCCCCGCCCAAGCGCCTGCGCCTGGTGGTCAGCCACGGCTCCATCGACCTGGATGTCAACAGTGACGAGCCGTGACCGGATTGGGCGTGAGGCCGGTGGGAGAGGAGGTGGCTCCCCGCCGAGTCTCTTCCGGGCCCCAGTCCTCGGGGACCCATGGACCTCGAGGAGGAGCCCCTGGACCTCGGGCAGGGAGCTGGCTTTGACCCAGCACAGCACTGACCCTTGGGGGGGTTGGTTTGGATACTCTGGGGAGCTGGCCCCCGGCCCTCCGCGACTGCTGACCCCTGAGCCACCCCCACCCCCTGGCAGCGAGCCCTGGCCGCTCGCCGCCCACCCCACCCCCAGCCTCAGGACTGAAGGAGCTGTTCCCGTCCCCTCTCGCCTTCTGCCACAGCCCGCTCCTCCCCAGGGAGCAAAGCCATAGGGGGTGGGGGCTACCCCCTGGCATCTCCCCCAGAAGCCCAGGCCTCAGGAGAGAGCCTATGGGGCGGCGCTCCCCGGAGCCTGCCCCCTTGGGGGGGCGAGCCGCAGCTGTCTGAGGAGAGGGGAGGTGGGGGCGCCCTCGCCCGCCCGCGTCTCAGGGAGGCCCCCTGCGGCCTCAGCTTTCTCATGGTGCTATCGCTGGTGCTGCTGGGGAGTTGGGGCTCGGCTCCCTCCCCTCCCCCGCACCAGAACGGGGTGTGTTGGGGGATTGGAAGCACTTGAACTTTTTATTTTATTTTATTAAATCCTTGTTATAAGCAGCACCCCTGGAAGCTTTTTGTTTTGATTCACTTCTTGAGGGGATGTCCGGTGGGGGCTGAGACCCTCAGCTTTCTGAGGAGCCCAGGAGGGGGCGGCCAGGCCCGGGGCCTGCGAGCTGCTGCGGGATCCACGGTGAGGCTCTGGGAGGCCAGGGTAGCTGCTGCCAGCCGCCCGGTGCCTCGGCCTGCGGAGTGTGCGCTTCGGCTGTGCGCGTCCCCGGGGGCTGGGGCGCCCTCGGCAGGTGGCTCCTTGGTTTCCCAGCCGGGTGGAGCAGCTCAGCCCTTGCCCACGCCCTGGGCGCGGGGCCGCTGCGAGCCCTGGGGAGGGCGCCTCGCTTCTGCGTCTCAGGCCAGCCTCTGCAAGGGCCCGGGCTGACACCGCTCGTCTCTTTAGCCCTGATTCCATGTCTGAGCCTCGACCTACCTACAGCCGCCCCGACAGCCCCTCCGAGACGGCAGGAGCAGGGGCCCCGGGGAAGGGGCCCCCCGTGGGCTTCAGGCCCCGGCTCAGCTCCCCTGCGTTGGCGGCCTTGGAGGAGCGTTGCCCTGAGGTGCGCGGGGCACAGACCAGGTGGGCCTGGGAGGCAGGGCTTTTGGGAGGGGGGGTCACACGGGGTGAGCCGTTTCTAGGTGAGCGTTTGGGTGGTGCCGCGCAGCCACCGCCTCACCAGACGGGAACCCGCTCCCACCGGCAGCCGCGCCTCGTCCCCTCAAGCCCCTCTCCGGTTCGGGCTCCGGGCTCCCCTGTTCTGGATAGTCACTGTGAGTGAAATCCTGCGCTGTGCGTCCTTTTGTGGGGCTTCTTTCACTCGGCGCAGTGTCTTCAAGGCGCGTCCGTGTGTCAGAGCGCCGCTCCTTGGCCAAATCGCCGTTGCCGGGCAGGCCACATCCTGTGTCTGCGTCCCCTGCTGGTGGGGGTGGGCTGTGGATGAGGCTGCCGAGGACAGGCGCAGCGTCCGTCCAGCTCTGCTCTCCGTACCGGAGGGGGCTGCCGGGTCTCCTGGTCCTGCCTTCACGTCTCAGGAACTGCTGCCTTTTTTGCACAACAGGTGTTGTAACGCTTTAAACCCCTTTACGTGTAGTGACTGCGCGGGGCCTTTCTCGTTCCTTTCACAAGGGGAAGCCTGTCTTCAGCATCCCCCCCCCCCCCGATGTTAAGCATGCGTGTGAGAAGGGAGAGGCCGGGACCGCCAGTGACCAGAAGGTGCCCAGTGATGTCACCAAGGCGTCTGCCCCTCTGCGCACGCTCAGGCCATTGCTTCAAAACTCGTTTCTGGACAAAGATGGCAGCAGGGCAAGGGTCCTGAGCCGGGTGCTCATGCAGGACGTTGAGGGCCTCCTGGAGCCTTATCTTAAACCTTCTAACTGCACGCTCATATGTACCTTTTTCTGGGGTCGGGGAAGGTTTAGAGCCTCACGAAATTCTCAGAAGTGCTTAGAGCGGGGTGTCTGCCACGGCACCACTGGCATTGGGGCCGGGCCCTGCTTTGCCGTGGGGCCCCCTGTGCATCGTAGGGCGCTGAGCAGTGCCCTGGCCTCCGCCCACCAGGTCCAGGAGACCCTGCACCCAGTCCAGACACTGCCCAGTGTCCCCGGGGGCAAAACGGGCCCCAGTAGGGAGCCTCTGGGTTAAAGCGGTAAGACCGAGGGGGAGCAGTCACGGAGGACACACGTGCCCGTGACACCTAATCCTCGCAGCAGCGGCTCTGCGCTTCCCGGGCTGCCCCCTCTACCCGCAAGCAGGGCCCGAGGCAGGCAGGGGCCACACCGCGGAGCCCAGCCCACCCCCAGGGTCCAGGGCGACCAGACGCCGCACCTACAACGGCGAGGGTCAGGCGCTGGCGTTGGGGCCTGCGAGGGGGCGGGGCCTGGGCACTGCTGGGGAGCTGGGGTGTGGAGGGGGGGCGGCCCCTGCAGTGTCCAGAGAGGGATGGGGTTTGAGGCCTAGAGAGTCTCGTTGAGGTATCTGGGGGCCAAAGAAAGGGAAACAGGGATCCAGGGGTGCCCTCTGCCTCTAAGGGGTGTGCGGGGTCACCAGATGCCTCCTGATGGGCTCATCTGGGGTCCCTGGCCAGGCCGTGGCTACAGGAGGGCGGCCTGGCCCCCAGACCATTCCCGCTGTCTGGGCTGCCCTTCTTCAAGCCCACCTTTAGATACGTGCTAAGGTAAAGGGAGACCCCCGAGGACGGGCGGGCTGGTTAAGTGGAGCCCCAGGATGCTCACCCCACCCCTGGGAGGGGGAGGTGTGAGCCCTGCCCACGTTTTCACATGAAAAAGCAGAGGTACAGGGGGCGTGGGAGCTCGCCAGGGCAGGGGGCAAAGGGGGCACCCGGCTCTGCAACCTGCCGGAGGACAAGGAGGCAGCGGTCAGAGAGGGGAGGCTGGAGCAGTGCCCTCGGGCTGGGGGGGCCGGGGGGGCCCAGAGGGCTGGGAGTGAGGGCCGTCGGGGGCGGGGGCGCTGCCGACCGGGAGGCAGCGAGCGGCCAGTGCGGTGCGTCCCGGCCGCGGCAGGGAGTGGTGGCCTGGGCAGGCCAGGGCTTTAGGAGGGACCGGCCTGGACGCCCGGGGCCTGGTCAAGAGGGCAGTCGCGGCCCATGCACGGCCGCGAAGAGGAGATGTACGCACACTGGGATGTGCCTGAAGTGGGCGCTGCAGGAAAGCAGCCAGCACAAAGGGCAGACCCCGCGCCGAGCACCCAGGGGGGCGGATGGGCTCCTGGGGGTGCACCCTGGACCGCAGGCTGCCAGGGGCCGGGTGCGGAACGGGCGGGAATTTCTTTTTTTTTTTTTTTCTTTAAAGATTTTATTTATTTATTCATTTATCCCCCCCTTGCTGCTTGTGCTCGCCGGGTCAGCCAACCAGGCCGCGCGGGTGGGCCTGCCCTCACCAGGAGGCCCCAGGAACCGAACCCGGGGCCTCCCATATGGTAAACGGGAGCCCTACTGATTGAGCCACAGCTGCCTCCCACGGGCGGGAATTTCTAAGGGTGGTGGGCCCCACCTTGTGAATGAAATTGACTGAGCTGCGTCCCTGAAGATGCGCAAAAGAGAAACGTTTGATATATATGTTACCAAACTGATATTTTTTAAAGGGGGCGTGGAGGGAGGAGGACAGGGGCCCGTGATGGCAAGAGGCAGGCGGCGGCCACAGGCGCGAGGCCCGTGCTCTGGGCGCGGCCTGGGCGGCCCACCCAGCTCCAACGTACCTGCAACTCCCGCCGCCACTCTGCAGGCGCCGGGCAGGGCTCTGGGGTGTTGCCTGCAAACAGCGTGGCCCCTCCTGCGGCTCGGAACCCCACTCAGCGAGCCCAAGCCCAGCATCCTTACCCACCCCTGCCCCCCGGATCGTGGTCAAGGGAGCCGGGAGGCCGAGGTCTCCAGGTGAGTCACCCCAAGATGGTGCGTCTGGGGTGCGGCCCTGGTGGGATGCTGAGGGCACAACGGAAGGCAGGTATCGGCAGGGCAGGAGTGCACAGGCCAGCGCTCCCCGGAGCTCCCCGCCCACCCCAGGTCGCTGAGCACCTTGCATACACCTGGGGAAACTGAGGCCCCCAGAAGTCGGGAAGCATGCCCAGGGGCATGCTATCAAGATTGACCATTATGACCTTTGACCCCTGGGTCCCCTTCGAGAGCCACTCAGACAGCAATGAGGGGACCCAGGTGCTCGGGCGGAGTCCAGTGCCCCCTTCCACGGGGGATGACACCAAGGTCTGGCCAGGGAAGCCACCTGCCCAGGGCCCCACGCTCTGTCAGGGTCCCTCCCTGGCCTGCCAGGCAGGTGTGGAGGTGACAAAGAGCCCGGATTTTAAGGGCCTGGACCCCACATGCAGTGGGCACCGTGCCGGGGAGCCTGGCTGAGGGCAGGCCCCGTGCTGGGGCGGGAAGGCGCAGAGAGCAGCCCTGGAAGGGAGGGACAGATGGCAGCCTGTGCAGCAGGGGGGACAGGCCCCACCGCTCCCCATGGCTCGAAGGACAGAGGCCTTGTGTGCGGGGGCGAGGGCTGGAGGCAGGGGCAGGGCAGCTCTGAGGGGTCCAAAGAAGATCCATCAGGGCTGGGCATGGGGGTGGGCTGGAGGGGCAGGGCCGGCAAAACCCTGGGCAGTCCCTGCACGACCCCCTTACACAGCTAGACAGGCGGGAGGCGGGGAGGGGCCCTGCTCAGCCGCAAGGGGCGAAAAAACTGGGCGCTGCAAGCCGGCGCCCGCAGCACACGGAGCATTTAAAAACGTGGAAACGGCAGACCTCAGGCTACATTCGCGTTCTGACCAGACAAACAAGAGGTCCCTTCCTGCTGCTGCCTCGAGCCCTGCCTGCTCTCCCTCTGCCCCAGGCCTGACCGAGCAGTAGCCCCCCATCATCGGCTCCCCGGGGCGCAGGCACCGGGAGGGCCCCCACCCCAACTGACCCCTGGTCAGACATGAAGGGGAAGCGTCAACCGCAAGAGAACTTTATTTCCAGCTTGGAGCCCGGGGCTGGGAGGGGCATCTCGGGGGCCGGGGTCTCTGGGACAGTAGAACATGGGGGTTCCCGGCCGATCCCTCGGGTCAGATTTTGCCCGCGAAAGTCCCTTCCTTGATCTGCTCGTTCCAGCGCTGCACCTGGGGGGGGGAGCGGGCTCAGCCCCAGCCCGAGCGCCCCTCGCCCCCCGCCGCCCCCGCCGCCTCCTCACCCAGCTGAGGGGGCACAGAGAGTGGTACACGCGGAAAAAGTACTCGCACGCCTGCGGGTCCTTCCCGCGCCGGCTCACGCTGCGCACGCAGCGGTGGTAGTCTGCGGGAGGCGGGCGGGGTCAGCGGCGCCGCGCCCCCCGCCCCGCCCCGCCGGCCACCCCAACGGTCACCGCGTGGCCACCTCGCGCCAAACCCTTTCACCATCCGAAACGCGAGCTGCGTCCGTGCCAAGCAGTAGCCCCCCAGCCCCCCCAGCCCCCGCCCACCTCCCGCCTCCTGGGGGTCGCGCGCCCGCCCCTCGCCTCGCCCGGCCGCGAGGTCTCACCCAGGAAGTTCTGGTAGCAGTTACGGGTCTGGTTCTGGTTGGGGAAGCGAGGGTCGAAGGGCGGCGTCTGCCATTTCCCCCTGGGGGGCTTCGGGACAATGGGGGGCTTCTGGGCATCGCTATCCACCATCCAGGGAGGAGGCCGGTCCTGCGGGGCGCGAGGGGCCCCCGTGGGCCGAGGGCCGCCCTCGCTGGACCCGCACTCGGCTCGGGACCCCTGCCCAGCCCCTGCCGTGCCCATTGCGCTCACCAGGCTGACGCTGACGGGTCGGCGTGTTCAGCGGCCTCCGCTCCCCAACTCCCCTCGCTGCTGCGGGGCGCGCGGCCTGGGTGGTCCCAGGCCAGCACAGTGCGACCCCCTCCCCAGGCCTGATTGGCTGGCACCCCCGGGACCCCAAGCCAGTGGGAGCCGCTGTGCTGGAGGGAACGTTCTGGAACGCAGGGCGGGCCCGGTGGAGACCCCACCCCCACCCCCTTGGGGCCGGAACCCGCAGGACCTCCGAGCAGGCACACACGGGACAGAGACGGGCTGTGCCGAGTCTCAGACTCAGGCTTTAATCTCTGCGGATTAGTCTCCCCCCCCCCCCGCCCCCCGCCCCCCAATGTAGAAATGGATAGATAGCTCTGGTCTCTACTGGAGAGGGGGCAGCCCCCACCGGCTTCTGCACCCTGCTGCTTCGGGAAGGGTGCACTGCACCCTGGGGACCTGTGCGGGAAGATGAACAAGCGAGGTGGGTCTGGACTCCAAGGGACTCCGGGTCCCCCCAGGGGGCCAGAGCCAGCGTCCCAGGGGTACCTGGCTGCGGCTCCTCTGAGCGCTCTGCCGACTGAGGTTGCACTCCCTGGTTCCTGCTATTTAAGGAGCTGGGAACCCTGCGTGCTGGAGGGAGAGAAAGAGAGGGCGTTGGGGAGCTGGCAGGGAGAGGGGGTCCCTGAGACCCTGTGGCGCTGCGGTGCAGGGGAGTTCCAGGATTCCAGAGGCAGAGCTCTGTCTAGCTCACTGTCCCGCCCAGAGCCGAGCTGGCCGTGGCACCTGCTCCAAAAACGATCGCCACCCATGGCTGAGTCCGGGCCTGGGTCCCCCCACCTGCACTATCAGGCTTCCTCCTGGAAGAAGCCAGGTGCGCTCTGTCCTCTGAAAAGGCCCTTTCTTGTCCCCACTTCCTCCACTAGCTACCTCCTCCATTTCTCTCCTACCCTGCCAGCCAAATGCTTCCAAAGAACTAGTCTGCTCCTTGTCTCCAACTCCCCTTTTTAAAATTTAAAATACACGTGACATAAAATTTACCAGCGCAAACCGTTTCAAAGCGTACGGTTCAGAGGCACTGGGGACACTCCAATGTGCTGCAATGAGCACCTCTGTCTACTTCCAGAACATCTTCATCACCTCAGAAGGAGACCCCGTGCCCATCAGTGGTCACAGCCCGTTTCCCCCCGCCTCCCCCTTGGCAGCCATCTATTCCTGTCCCCATGGATCTGCCTGTTCTGGAGATCGCGTATAAATGGGCTCATACAACATGTGGCCTTTGCAGTGTGACTTCTTTCCCTCAGGGCCAAGGTTTTCAGGTTCATCCGTGTTGTAGCTTATCAGTTCCTCTTTCTATACTCTCTGAAGCCTCCTCCAGCCAGGTTGTCCTCACCGCGCCATCTCGGTGTTGATAAACCCAGAGATCAGATCTCTTCCTGGTCTTCCTTGACCTGATGGCAACATTTGACCCAGATGACCCCCCTCCCTTCTCACCGTCTTCACTTGGCATCTAGGACACCCCAGTCTGTTGCTTTTCTGCCATCTCACTGAATTTGGATCTTCTCTTTCTTGCTCCTGTCTGATAGCTTTGAGCTCCCTCCATCTGCTAATCTGTCTCCAAATCATATCCCCTAAACTCCAGGCCTGCATATCTAACTCACTGCCTCCACAGGGTCTTCCCCAGACACCTCAAAATCAGGAGATCCGAATCAGAATTCCAGGCCTTGCCAAAGCACATGCCACTCGCGGTCTTCCCCCTTGCTGCCCCGATAGCCACCAAGTGCTTCCAGTTTCTTGGACTCAAAACTCCGCAGTCACTCTTGAGTGCCCACTTCCTTTCCCATCCATGACCCACTCTGTTGGCCCAGAACGGTCACACTTCTGCACACCTGTCACTTCTAGACCTGCCCAAGCCCCCATCCTCTCATGTCTTGGTTATTGCCACAGCCGCCTCCCTGTTCCTCCCTTGTTCTATGTTCTCCACACCCCAGCCAGAGAGATCCCTTTCCAATATAAATATACACCAGGTCCCACCGTTCTACTCAAAACCCCCCACATCGCATGGAAAGCCACATTCCTTAAAAGTGCCTTCAAGGTCCTCCACCTGACACTCGTCTGGCCAAAATTCCACCTCTGCCCGCCTTGCTCACTGCGCTCCAGAGAGCATCTTCTGTCAGTCCAGAACGTCGTGCACACTCTTGCCTTAGGGGATTTGCATGGGCTGTTCCTTCTGCTTGGGATGTTTTCCCCCTAGATATCCCCAGAGCCTCTCCTTCCCCTCCATCCAGTCTTTAAACAAATAGCACCTGCCTGAGACCATGCCATTCAACACTGCAACCTGCCTGCCCCACAAATCTCACCCCCTTACCCTGTTCAATCTGTCTTAACATCATCACCTTCCAACATACCATATCATTAACTTATTATTATTGTCTGACAGCCTCCTTCTAGGGCAGGGTTTTCCAATCTCAACACTATGGACATTTTGGACTGGGTGATTCTTTGCTGTGGGGAGGGGGGCAGGCCTATGCATTGCAGCGGGTTTGGCAACATCCCTGGCCTCTGCCCCCTGGCTGCCAGGAGCACCCCTTCCCCATCGCTTGCTGCTATATCCCCAGTGCCTCAAAAAATGCCCAGCATGTAGTCAACACTCAATATACAGTGGGTACATGAATGAAAGTGGGGAGAGCTGTGGTCATCTCTCCTTTGCAGGTATTACCCCCAAATACCTGGGTGGAACAGTAAAGATGCTCACTTCCTCCTTGGCCACTGGCACATTGGGGGCCATGCCCCTCATGCTCTCAACTTCCACAAGCACAGGGAGGCGCATGCTCGAGGATGACCTCGTCATGGCCAGGGAGTGCTGGCTGGGCATCCCGATGGACTCTTCAGAGATTCTCGGAGGCTGTTCAGACATCCTGGCCTTGATGTCACTCTTTGAGGGTGACTGTGGGATAGGCTGTGGCTCCACGTCCTCCCACCTCGAGGCAGGCAGAGCGATGGGCGGCCGGGTGCCACTCTCCATCCTCGGGCTGCTGGATGGAGACAAGGAGTGGAAGGAAGGCTTGGAATGCTTCGCCGGGTGCTGGGGTGGCTCTTCCACCTTTCTCCACTTCTGTGTGCTCTCCTTTGTCCAGATGCTGGATTCTGGCTGCTCCCTGACCTCCACAGGGGTTCTCTCCAGCCAGGACAGCTCGGAGGCCTCCCTAGACACAGGGGATCCCTTGGGCGTTAACGAGAGCCAGGATGGCAGTGTCACCGCCTGTGGTTTTAGGTGCTGCTCCTTGGAGCTGGTCACAATTATGAGCTTGGCAAGAGCCAGCCCCTCCACAGAGAAAGGCCTGGTGTTCTCCTTGAAGGGTTCCTCAAGGGTCACCGCGTGGGTCTTGACCCATTTCTTCTGCCACTCCACCTCCTTGGACTTGACACCTGGCAGGTCAATGGAGATCTCCTCCTTCTTCCCGTGGGCCCTGTCCTCCAATTTCCTCCTACCTGTCAGGCCCTCCAGGCTAATCTCCCGGGTTTTGCTAATTAGGACCTCCTTGGACTCCTTCTTGGCCGTGGTGAAGGGCAGCTCCACGGACGTGGCCTGGGTCCGCAGCTCTACCACATTCACCTCCTGAGCACCCACCATCAGCTCAGGCTTCCCTTTGGGCTCCCTTCTCTCCAGCACATCCCTTCCTAGCAATGTGCCAGGAGCAGCAGAACTCTTTGGTGGGATGGGTGGGATGAGGGCTATCTGCTGTTGGGTCTCTGAACTCAGAGACTTCTGGAATGGAGACTTCCTTTTTGGGAGAATGAGGGGCGTGGCCTTCTGGGGAACAGCAGGTACAGATGGGGTCTTCTGGGATGGGGCAGGTACAGGTGGGGCCCTCCGGTATGGGGCAGGTACAGGTGGGGCCCTCTGGTAAGGGGCAGGTACACGTGG
>JAKSZT010036622.1:1699833-1740781 GCA_026826555.1 Tolypeutes matacus
GAATTAATACCAATCCTTCCCAAACTCTTCCAAAAAACTGAAAAGGTAGGAATTCTTTCTAATTCATTCTATGAGGCTAGTATTATTGGGATACACAAACGAGATAGAGACATCAGAAATTAAATGAGCTAAATTCGCTTTCCGTCTCCGGCCGCCGCAGAGGGAGGAGCTGCCGCCATGTCCGCGCACCTGCAATGGATGGTCGTGCAAAACTGCTCCAGTTTCCTGATCAAGAGGAACAAGCAGACGTACAGCACCGAGCCCAATAACCTCAAGGCCCGCAACTCGTTCCGCTACAACGGGCTGATTCACCGCAATACCGTGGGCGTCGAGCCGGCGGCCGACGGCAAAGGGGTCGTGGTGGTCCTGAAGCGGAGATCGGGCCAGCGCAAGCCGGCCACCTCCTACGTGCGGACCGCCATCAACAAGAACGCCAGGGCCACGCTCAGCAGCATCCGGCACATGATCCGCAAGAACAAGTACCGCCCGGACCTGCGCATGGTGAGGGGCTGTGGGAGCGGGGTCCCTTGGGCCTGGGGCGGGGAAGGGGCCGGTCTGAGCCTGTGGCCTTCCCCCAGGCCGCCATCCGCAGAGCCAGCGCCATCCTGCGCAGCCAGAAGCCCGTGATGGTGAAGAGGAAGAGGGCCCGCCCCACCAAGAGCTCCTGAGCCTGCCCTGAATAAAGGCGTCGCTGCTTCTGCTGGGCTGCCTGGTCTCCTCTGTGCACGTCCCGGCCCTGAGGGTTCTGTGACCCAGTGTGCTCTGGTCTCAGGACTGGGCACTGGGCAAGTGGGTGGGTGGGCAGGAAGGGCTGGGGAGCTGCCTTGGCCCTCCAGGCAGGTTGCTGGGCCCGGTGACAATAGCCCTGGTTATTGCCCTTTGCCCCTCCTGTGTTCTGCAGCCCTTGAAGTCAAGAAGAGGCTGATATTAGACCCAGAGGGCTGCTCGGTTAAATGAGTAGGTTCGTCAGCCCCACGCGCCTTAACACGTGCCAAAGCTAAACTTCTGGTTTTCTAGAATTTAGCCTGAATCCCATGAGGCATGGGGGCCTAGACAGAGTTGGCCAGCTGCGGCCCATGTGAGTGGGATGGGGTCCTGGGAAGACTTGCTCTGTCCCTGGTGGTGTGTCTGTAGAGTAGCTGTGGTGGGCCATGGGGCTACCTGGCTAGCTGACTTTGGCCCTTGGCCTGGGGACAGGCCCTCAGTTTGGGAGAGGACGGGTTCTGGCCTGAAGGCACAGCTCACAGCCTCCTCTGTGGGCCCCCTGGTGTCACCTGGGGTTTCAGGTGTTCCCAGGACTGCTGGGGGTGGGGAACGCTGAAACAGCTGTGCCTTGCAACTGACCTGATGGTGGCACGTTCCGACACCACCTAGGAGGCAGTTGGCAGCGCAAGGATTTTCAGCCGAGAACAGGGCTGGCCCAGGGTGATTCTCTTCTGCCAGGCTGGGAGTGCGGGCACCCCCGCCCATCCGCTGCCTTGGCGCTCCCCTGCTGCGCATCCCCCCCTCCCGCCCCTGGAGCTGGTGCTCGTGCAGCAGTGGGACCCTGGCCAGCCTTCCCTCTGACCACATTCACCTTGCTGTCACTTGCCGCTCCCCAGCCCTGTGCCCTGCTCTTCTCTGCCTGGAACGCTTTAGCCGCCATCCCCAAGGCTGGCCTCCTTGTCACCCGGGCCCTCCCCAGCCCCCGTCTAAGCAGGTTCTCCCTGGTTGCCTGCATCCTCCTGTCCTCCCTAGGACAGGGTCCAGCCCGATGGTGCCTTACAGAGCTGCACAGCCAAGGCGGCTCTGCAGGGCTTGGGGCAGGGAAGCCACTTCACTCATCGCTGCAACCTCCTCTCTCCGAGCCTCCAGGTCCCTGTCTGGGGTGGGGTAGGCTGAGATTCAGAGCTGAGGGCCTCCCCCAGGCTCTGACACTGCTCCCGACCCACTGCCTCCACCCTGCCCCACTTAGGCTGCTTTCAGCCCGTTCAGAGGGATCCAATTAGAACAAAGCTAGGTGGTTGGGGCCCTCCACGCTGGCACCCCAGCCTCCTGGAGGCTGAGCATGGACTGTCTGCACTCCCCGATAGCCGTGTGCTTCCCCCCGCCCCCGCACACCCTGTCAAGTGTCCCCTGTGGGGGTCGGTCAGGTAGCCCCTTCCCCCTCCTTTCCTGCTCTGAGCCCTGTGCCCCTGGGCCCTCGGCCCACAAGGGCCCTGCTAGGCTGCCTTGCTGCCCTGACGCTCCCCACCTCACACCCCAGTTTCCTCATCTGTAGTGTAGTGTTTTTTTGGCCCATCAGGATACCCAGTGGGGTGAGTGAACTGAGGCAGGCATTCACTGAGGGAGGACTGGAGGGAAAGCAGGTCTTACTGTGGTCTCCCCTGCTGTGGGGAGCCTGGGGGCCCCTTTTGCCAAGAGACCTGGGATGCACCCCGTATCCCTTCTGCAGGGCTCAGCTTCCTGCCCGCCCTCTCGGGAAGGGCAGCAGCTGCAGGGAGATGAGTGTGGGGGCCAGCTAAGCTTTTTCACACATGGCATGAAAATTGGGAAACCAAAAAAATGAGAGAAGGAAACTGAGACACGGTCGTGAGACTGCTGAGAAACACGCCCAGTGAGGCCAGTGCTGCCCCCTGGCCAGGAGCAGGGAAGGCAGTGGCCGTGGGATGGTGGCACCGCTGTGCCAGCCCGCCACCCCCATGCCAGGACGCTCTGCTGGTGCCTCGCAGCGGGCACGTGGGCAGACCACTTGGTCACTGTGTCTCGGTTTCCCCATGTGTAAAATGGCCGTACTGAGTGCCTCCCGGGGCCCCACGGGGCAGGGGTCGTTCTTTGGGCTGCTGTGTCCCAGTGTGGAGCCAGCGCCTGGTGCCCTTCCAGGGCTGGTGACCACGGGTGAGTCCATCCACCTCCCGCCCCTGTTCATCTTAACACGCAGATTCCAGAGATTCTCGAGGACAAACATGAAGCCTGAGCATGGCCTGGCTGGCTGTGCCCACAAATCCCTGTTAAACGGACAAACTAGTGAATGTCTATTATAAACTGTTTTGACCAAATAGACTCAACCGATCACAAATGTCTTGCCATGTCTATAATTGTCTAGACTACTTGAAGCTTTGCATAGAGAATTCTGAACTACCAGGTTATACGATTACATGGTACAAAAATGAAGCGGGGGAAAGGTATGTGGCAAACCACATGCACACGGGATTCCTTCGAGTACGTTCGCTGCTGGAGATTCATTGAGCAAAGAACACCTTCATTAGGGGCTGTTCTGCCTCCCAGGGGACACTTGCAATGTCTGGAGACGTTTCTGCTTGTCACAGCTGAGGAAGGAGGTGCCCTGGCATGGGGCGGGTCTAACCGGCCTCCAGGGCGCAGGCAGCCCCCCACCCAGTGGTGCTAGGGGGAGCTGCCTTAGCTGACTGGGCGCTGTCTGACCTGGACCCTGCCAGTGACTGCGATGGAGATCGTTCCCGCAGGGCAGAGGCCTCCCACAGCCGCGAGGCGCGCTGCCTCGTTTCCCTTCGCCGGGCCCTGGAGCGCACACGAGGGCCCGTCTCTCTGCATCGGCGCCGACACCCCTGTTCTTGGTGAGGCCGCTCGAGTGGGTGTGGATTGGCGTCTCCTTGCGGTTTTGTTTTTTGGGAGCGCTTTGGCGCAGTGCTGGTCCAGGGTGGGCGTGGGGCTGGGTGGAGGTGGTGTGCGTGGCCGTCTGGCTGCCCCGCGGTTGAGGGGCGTGGGCGCAGTGTCACATCTGCAGGGCCGAAGGACACGTGAGAATACCAAGGGGACGGCCACCGCAGGGAACGAGACCCTTGCTCCCCGTCTTGCCGCAGCCGCACCCCGGCCCGTCCCCCGGCCCGGCGAGGTGCTCGGCCATGTGTGTGCTGGTGTCTTATCCCTGTGGAGCTGCTGGAGCTCCTGCCGTGGTTTGCAGGCAAGTCCGGTGCCTTTGGCAGGGCCTGCACAGGCAGATGCGGTCCTCCTGCCCCCTGCCATGGCGGCCTTCCCACTTCCGCCACGGCCCAAATGACCATTCTCCTTTCTGGGGCAGGTGTTGCTGTCCTGTTCCAGCAAATCTGCCCTGCTGAGGTCACGAAGATGGTCCCTGGTCACTCTCCCAGAAGAGAGCCACTTTCCCTTCAGGGGCCCAGTCTCGAGCCAGCGGGGACTGACGTGGGCCTGTGAGTGAGGTGGGACGGGTCCCCTTCCCACCCACTCCAGGTGACCAGGTGTGCACGGGGCTGGGCCCACCAGCCGCAGCCCCCCGGGGCCCCGGGATCCCTCGGGACAGGGGACACTGCCCGGCCCTCATGCTGGTCTGATTGTCCTTTCACTGGTGGCCAGGGATGCTGAGCAGCTCCTCGTGGGCTTCTGGACCACTTGGATCTCCTCTTTGGAGAAGTCTAATCAATCCCTTTTTCCAGTTTTTAATGATTTAAGTATATAGCATGAATGAGGTTTTTTTGTTTTGTTTTGTTTTTAAGATTTATTTATTTACTTTATCCATTTTAACCCCCCCCTCCCCATTTGCTGTTTTTTTTGTGTGTGTGTCCATTCGCTGGGCAATTCTCTGTGTCTGTTTCATCTCTTCTCCTCCTCCTCCTCCAGTCTTCACCAGATTTGATCCTGGAGACCTCCGATGTAGGAGAGAGGTGTTCTGCCACCTGCGCCACCTCAGTTCCTGGTTTTCAGCGCTTTCGGAGCATCTCGTCTTCTCTCTCCTCTGGCGTCTTGTCTCTCCTCTGGCATCTCTCTCCTGTTACATCATCATCTTGCTGCATGGTTCCCAGGGCCTGGTGGCTCACAGGCACACAGAGCCTGGCAGCCCATGTGCCTTCTATATATATATTTTTTTATTTTACTGGGAGGTCCTGGGGATCGAACCCAGGTCCCTCCATATGGCAGATGGACGCCCAACCATTTGAGCCACATCCGCCCCCCCCCATGAATGAGTTTTGACAAATGTACACTATAATCAAAATCGGGAATATATTTGTCACCCCAAAAGTTGCCTCATTTCCCTGTCCATTTGATTCCCGACCCTGCACCATCAGTGTTCTCCTTTCAGTCATTATTGATTAATTTGGTCTATTCAAGAATTCCACATAAATGGATTCAAACAGTTTGTACTGTTTAGCTCAGCATATATTTTTGAGGTTCATCCATGTTGTGTGTATCAATATTTTGCTGAATCTACCACAATTTGTTTACTTTTCTGTTGATGAACATTTGGGTTGTTTCCAGTTTTTCTGTGAAACTTTGTATACAAGCTTTTGTACAGACATATGTTTTCCTTTCTCTTGGGTAAATATCTAGGAGTAGAATGTTGGGTCGTATGAGAAGTGTATTTTTAACTTTATAGGAAGAGGCCCAATTCTTCTCAAAGTAGCATTTTGTGTTCCCACCAGCAATGAATGAGAGTTCCAGTTCTCTACGGCCTTGTCAAAACTTGGAGTTATCAGTCTTTTTATTTCAGCCATTCTCATGGGTATGAAGCCATGTGGCCCTGGAGTTTTCTTTGTAGGAAGGTTTTAAATTACAAATTCAATTTCTTTAATCGGCAGAGGGCCATTCAGATTTTCTAATTCTTCTGTCAGTTTTGGTAATTTGTGTTTCTTAAGTGATTTGTCCTTTTCATCTAAGCTGTTGAATTTATTACTTTTGAATTATCCATGACATCTCCCCCACTTTTTGTTTTAACGTCTGTAGGTTCCATAGTGATATCCTTGCCCATTCATTCCTAATATTGGGAATTTGTATTTTATCTTCTGCTCTTAGTTATTTCCTTCCCTTAGTTTGAGTTTAAATTTCTCTTCTTTTTCTAGCTTCTTAAGCTGGAAATTTATTTCATTTACTTTCAGCCTTTCTTCTTTTTAACATAAGCATTTAAAGCTAACATTTCCTGCTAAGCACTGTTTTAGCTGCATGCATCCCACAAATTTTGGCCTTTAATATAAGTCAAAATATTTTCTAATTTCCTTTGTAATTTATTCTTTGACCCATAGATTGCTTTGGAGTGGTGTGTTAATTCCAAAACTTGGAAGCTTTTGCACATGTATTTTTATGTCTGTGCTACATTATGGTTCATTTCCTCTAGTCCATCTTCCAGTTTACTAATTTACTCTTCAGCTGCATTCAATTTTTTAATCTTGATTATTGTTTTTAATTTTTAGACATTATCATTTCTCTTCAAATATATTATATTCCTCTTCATAGCTTCTTTTAACTTTCAAGGACCTTTTGTTTTAAAACAAGGTAAGGCAGACTTGAAATAATAGAAGAAAGAATAAGTGATACCGAAGACAGAGCAGCTAAAATTGAAGAGAGAAAAGAACAGAGAGAGAAAACAATGGAAAAAATTGAGCAGGGGCTCAGGGAGTTGAATGACAACACAAAACGCAAGAACATACGTGTCATGGGAGTTCCAGAAGGAGAAGAGAAAGGAAAAGGGGCAGAAAGAGTATTTGAGGAAATAATAGATGAAAATTTCCCAACTCTCACGAAAGAAATGAACTTACATGTCCAAGAAGCACACCGTACCCCAATAAGAATAAATCCAAATAGACCTACACCAAGACACATATTATTCAGAATGTCAAATGTAAAAGATAAAGAGAAAATTCTCAGAGCAGCAAGAGAGAAGCAAACGATCACGTACAAAGGACATCCAGTAAGACTTAGTGCAGATTTCTCTTCAGAAACCCTGGAGGTGAGAAGACAGTGGTATGATACAATTAGGAAACTGAAAGAGAAAAACTGCCAGCCGAGAATTCTTTACCCAGCAAAACTGTCCTTCAAATATGAAGGTGAATATAAAGTATTCACAAATAAACAGAAACTAAGAGAGTTTGCAAAAATGAATCCACCTTTGCAGGAAATATTAAAGGAAGCCTTAGAATCTGAAAGAAAAAGGAGAGAGAGCCTTGGAGGAGAGTATAAAAGAAAGAAAAGCAGAAAGGATAACCAAAGAGTAAAAAGAGAGACAAAAATAAGATAACATATGGAAACCAAAGAATAAAATGGAGGAAATAAATAGTGCATTTTCAGTAATATCATTGAATGTGAATGGATTAAATTCCCCAATCAAAAGATACAGGCTGACAGAATGGATAAAAAAACATGAGCCATCCATATGCTGCCTACAAGAAACTCACCTCAGGCCCAGGGATACAAAGCGGCTGAAAGTAAAAGATTGGAAAAAGATACTCCATGCAAATAGTAAACAGAAAAGGGCAGGGGTAGCTATTCTAATATCAGACAAAACAGACTTCAAATGCTAAAAAGTGGTAAGATATGCGGAAGGCCATTATATATTAATAAAAGGGATGATCCACCAGAAAGATATAACAGTCATAAAAATCTACGCACCTAACCAGGGTGCCCCAAAATATATGAGACAAACTCTGGCAAAACTGAAGGGAGAAATAGACATTTCTACAATAATCGTCGGAGACTTCAACACCCCTCTCACATCATTAGATAGAACAACTAGATAGAAGATCAACAAGGAAACAGAGAACTTGAACAATATGATAAACAAGTTAGACCTAACAGACATATACAGAACAATGCATCCAAACTCAGCGGGTTATACATTCTTCTCAAGTGCCCATGGATCTTTCTCCAGGATAGACCACATGTGAGGGCACAATACAGCTCTCAATAAATATAAAAAGATTGAAATCATACAAAGCACCTTCTCAGATCATAATGGAATGAAACTAGAAATCAATAACAGACAGGAAAAAAGGAAATTTGCAAATGTGTGGAGACTGAACAACACACTCCTAAATATTTGGGGGGTCAAAGAAGAAATTGCAAGTGAAATCAGTAAATATATCGAGACAAATGAAAATGAGAACACAACGTATCAAAACATATGGGATACAGCAAAGGCAGTCTTGAGAGGGAAATTTATAGCCCTGGATGCCTATATTAAAAAACAAGAAAGAGCTAAACTCAAAGATTTAACTGAACAACTTGAGAAACTAGAAAAAGAACAGCAAACCAATCCCAAAGCAGGCAGAAGGAAAGAAATAATAAAGATTAGAGCAGAAATAAATGAAAATGAGAACAGAAAAACAATAGAGAAAATCAGCAAAACCAAAAGCTGGTTCTTTGAGAAGATCAATAAAATTGACAAATCCTTCGATAGACTAACAAAGAAAAAAAAGAGAGAAGATGCAAATAAATACAATCAGAAATGAAAGGGGGGAATTACAAATGACCTCACAGAAATAAAAAGAATCATAAGAGGATATTATGAGAAACTATATGCCAACAAACTAGACAATTTGGATGAAATGGACAAATTTCTAGAAACACATAACCAACCTACACTGACACAACAAGAAATACAAGAACTTAACAAACCAATCACAATTAAGGAGATTGAATCCGTCATCAAAAATCTCCCAGCAAAGAAAAGTCCAGGACCAGATGGCTTCAAAGGTGAATTCTACCAAGCATTTCCAAAAGAATTAACACCAATCCTGTTTAAACTCTTCCAAAAAATTGAAGAGGAGGGAAAATTACCCAACACATTTTATGAAGCCAACATCACCCTAATACCAAAGCCAGATAAAGATTCCACAAGAAAAGAAAATTACAGACCAATCTCTCTCATGAACATAGATGCAAAAATTCTCAACAAAATACTTGCAAATCTAATCCAACAGCATATGAAAAGTCTTACACATCAAGACCAAGTGGGATTTATTCCTGGTATGCAAGGCTGGTTCAACATAAGAAAATCAATCAATGTAATACACCACATTAATAAATTGAAGGAAAAAAACCACATGATTATCTCAATAGATGCAGAAAAGACATTCTACAAAATCCAACATCCTTTTTTGATAAAAATACTTCAAAAGATAGGAATAAAAGGAAAATTCCTCAATATTATAAAAGGCATATATGAAAAACCCACAGCCAACATAATACTCATGGGGTAAGGTTGAAAGCTTTCCCCCTAAGATCGGGAAAAAGACAAGGATGCCCACTGTCACCACTGTTATTCAATATTGTACTAGAAGTTCTAGCGAGGGCAATTAGACAAGACAAAAAAATTAAAGGCGTCCAAATAGGAAAAGAGGAAGTAAAACTCTCAGTGTTTGCGGATGACATGATCCTGTACTTAGAAAATCCTGAAGTATCCACAACAAAGCTACTTGAACTAATAAATGAGTTCAGCAAAGTGGCAGGATACAAGATCAACACGCAAAAATCAGTAATGTTTTTGTACACTAGTACTGAACAATCTGAGGAGGAAATCAGGAGGAAAATTCCATTTTTCAATAGCAACAAAAAGACTCAAATACCTAGGAGTTAATTTAACCAAGGAAGTACAGGACCTATATGCAGAAAAGTACAAAACAATGCTAAAAGAAATTTAAAAAGACCTAAACAAATGGAAAGACATTACGTGTTCATGGATTGGAAGAATAAATATCGTGAAGATGTCAATCTTGCCCAAACTGATTTATAGATTCAATGCAATACCAATCAAAACCCCAACAGCTTACTCTACAGAATTAGAGAAGGCAATTACCAAATTCATCTGGAAGGGTAAGTGCACCCGAATAGCCAAAAGCATTCTAAAAAAGAAGAGCAATTTCACTTCCTGACCTTGAAACATATTACAAAGCTATAGTGGTCAAAACAGCATGGTACTGGCATAAAGATAGACATATCGATCAGTGGAATAGAATTGAGAACCCAGAAATATACCCTCACCTATACAGCCAGCTGGTTTTTTTTTTTTTTTTTTTTTTTTTTTTTTTACCGGGAGGTCCCGGGAATTGAACCCGGGTCCCTCCATATGGGAGACGGACGCCCAACCAGTTGAGCCACAGCCGACCCCCAAGCCAGCTGGTTTTTGACAAACCTACCAAGCCCATGCTGATGGGTAAAAACAGTATCTTCAACAAATGGTGTTGGGAAAACTGGATATCTATAACCAAAAGAATGAAAGAGGACCCCTATCTCACCCCCTATACAAGAATCAACTCAAAATGGATCAAATAACTAAATATAAAAGCCAGGACCATAAAACTACTAGAAGATAATGTAGGGAAACATCTTCAAGACCTTGTAGTAGGTGGTGGTTTCTTGGACCTCACACCCAAAGCACGTGCAACAAAAGAAAAAGTAGATAAATGGGACCTCCTCAAAATTAAACACTTTTGCACCTCACAGGACTTTGTCAGAAGGGTGAAAAGGCAGCCGACTCAATGGGAAAAAATATTTGAAAATCACATATCTGATAAGGGTTTATATAAATATCCAGGATATATAAAGAGATATTACAGCTCAACAATAAAAAGACAAATGACCCAATTAAAAAATGGGCCAAAGACTTGAATAGACATTTCTCCGAAGAAGAAATACAAATGGCAAAAAAAGCACATGAAGAAATGCTCAACATCACTCATGATTAGGGAAATGCAAGTCAAAACTACAATGAGATATCATTTCACACCTATCAGAATGGCCACTATTAAAAAGACAGAGAACTACAAGTGTTGGAGAGGATGTGGATAGAGAGGAACACTTCTTCACTGTTGGTGGGAATGCAGGATGGTACAACCACTATGGAGGACTGTTTGGCAGTTCCTAAAGAAGTTGAATATAGACTTGCCACGTGACCCTGCAATACCACTACTGGGTATATACCCAGAAGAACTGAGAGCAGTGACACGAACAGACATCTGCACACCGATGTTCATAGCCACATTATTCACCATTGTCAAAAGTTGGAAACAACCCAGGTGTCCATCAACAGATGAATGGATAAACAAACTGTGGTCTATTCACACGATGGAATATTATGCAGCTATAAGAAGAAATGAAGTCATAAAGCATATGGCAACATGGATGAACCTGGATGACATTATTTTGAGTGAAGCAAGCCAGACACAAAAGGACAAATACTGTATGAATGCGTTAGTATGAACCAAATATATTGTGTAATATATTGTTTGATTTAAAAAAAAAAAATTATATGTATCCATTACATTTGAGAAATGTATATATTTATTCATCTGTGTTTACTTTTTAGTTTTTAATTGTTTAATGTACAAAATAAATTTCAATTATTAAATGTACAAAATAAAGTTAAAAAAATGTTAAAAAAAAAAAAAAAAACAAAACCCACAGTAAGAATGGTAGTTTTGTAGTTTGTTTCCTATTATTCCAGTCTCTGTTTTCTTTGTGGGTCACTTTCTGCTAATTCTCATTTATGATGTCCTATTTATTTTTCTGTGTACATCTCTTTGCCCTTGGTAAGTTATATGGACAGGTATCCCAAGGCCTAGAATGAAGATGCTTCTCTTCAGAAAGGAATTAGCTTTGCATCTTCCATGCAGAAACACTTTATATGAAATACAGGGCTTGAGATTCTTGGACAAGCCTAGTGATAAGAATTTGGGCTGAAAATCTGCATCCTGTCTGAGTTGGGTTTTCTTCCCTTCTTTTCTCTTCATGCCTGCCTTTGCTTGTTTCTCATCTGTTTTGCTCAAACCCGAGTCAACTCTTTCTGCAACCCCTGGAGGTAGGGAGGAGGGGGCGTAGATTTACTTTTGGTTCACCCTTATCCTGGGAGTTATCAGTTGGGGAGGGGGATGCTCGCTAATTGTGGACAAATTTCTTCAGGGCAAAAGCAGCCTTTGAATTTTCCACTTAAGATTTCTTCTTGATTCTAGCTGAATATTCCTTACTGTCTTATAAATAATTTAATGCTCTTAAGGTATTGATTTGGCACTTTTGGTTGTTTTTTTAACAAGCTGATTGGCCCAAATAACCTAAGCCCATTAATTGGATGGGAAGTGTCTATATTTAAAAAACTTGAACCATATTAATATTTCACCTATTGAAATATATTAAAATTTAAATGTAATGAGTAATGGTAGACATCAATTCACATGTTGTTCTCTCAACTGCATGTTGCTATTCTTTGCACACTTTATTGGGTTTTTTTGGTCGAAAAATCAGTTGTTTCATATTTCCCCAGGTTTGTCACTTCTCTTTATACTTTATCTCTCTTCTCTTTTCTCTCTCTTTTTTTAGGGTAGGCAAGGGAGTAGAGTTTATTAAGAAATAAAAGAGGGGAGTGGATGTGGCTCCAGCAGTTGAGTACCTGCCTACCACAGGGGAGGTCCTGGGTTTGGTTCCCGGTGCCTCCTGGGTAGACAGAAATGAACAAGCAAAACAAACGATAAAGCCAACTCAGGGAAGCCGATGTGGTTCAGTGGTTGAGTGCCGGCTACTCACTTCTGGGTTCAATCCCCAGGCCTCCAGTACCTCAAAACAAAACAAAACCAAAACAAGAAAAGAGCTAGTCCACACCCAAGACATGTGTAAGGTGTAAAAATATGGAACGGTTCATGAATTTGCATGTCATCCTTGAGCAGGCGCCACACTAACCTTCTCTGTATCATTACAGTTTTAGTATATGTGCTGCCAAAGCGACACTATAGTTTCATAGCATATTTTCTTCTAAAAAATTTTGAACGTTATACATCACTCACCTTTTCCTATATAGCTCTTTTTGATAAGCAGTTCTATTCACACACCATACAATCCATCCAGAGCATACAATCAGGGGCTCTCAGTATAATCAGAGTTGTGTTTTCATCACCACAATTTTAGAATATTTTCATTGCTCCAAAAAAGAAAAAACCCATCATCTTATTAACACTTAGCATTGGTGTGGTGCCTTTGTCACAACTGATGGAAGACTTTTAAAACATGCCTGTTGGGAGGCGGCTGTGGCTCCGTGGGTTGGGCTCCCGTTTACCATGTGGGAGGCCCCGGGTTTGGTTCCCGGGGCCTCGTGGTGAAGGAGAGCCGGCCCCCGCCGTGCGGTGAGCCAACGCAGCACGATGGCTCAACAAAGAGACACAAGCAGACACAGAAAAACACACACAAACCTGAATGGACACAGCAAGCACAAGCAGTGAGGGGGGGATAAGTAAATAAATAAAAATAAATCTTAAAAAAAAAAAAAAAATTACTGTTAACTATAGTACATAGTTTGCATTAGGTGTATTTTTTCCCATATTCCACTCTATTAACACCTTGAAATAGTGACGTAAATTTTTTCTAAAGGTAAGTGACTCTATTAGGCATCTAATGCTGTGTAACAAATTACCCTTAAAACCTAGTGGCTTAAAATGACAACAAACATTTATTACTTCACACAGTGTCCGTGGATCAGGAACCTGGGGGCGGCTTAGCTGGTGGTTCCGGGTCCAGGTCTCCTGTGGTTGCAGTCAAGGTGGTGGCTGGGGCTGTGACATCCGAGGGCTTGACTGGTCCCAGAGGATCTGGTTCCAACACGGCGCACTCATGGCTGACGATTTCATGGGCAGCTTGAGTATCCTCACAGTATGGCCACTGGCTTCTCCCAAAGCAAGAAAGCAGAGTGGGAGCCACGTGGCTTTTATGACATCACCTCAGAAGTCGCATCGTTTTCTCAATATCTTACTGGCTAACCAGTAAGCTTTTAAGTTTTCATTCTTAACCAAAAAGGTTATTCCATCTCTATGAATATACGGTCCAAAATAAATTATCCATGTTTTTTGTTATTTGGTAATGAGTTTTAAATTATTGGATAGTTCAAACATAAAAAATGCTGTAGATGACTAGCACTTATGTACCCCACATAACCTGAGGAAAAACAACACACAACCAATAGCATGGAAAAGGGGCGTGTGTGTGCATGCAGTGTTAGATTCAGAGACTTAAGAGACAAAACCGCCAAACTCAAGGCCGACTTTGAATCCTGATTTGAACACACCGAGAAAAAAACAGGTTTGAGCAATCAGGGAAATTTGAGCATAGATTTAGTTTTAGAGGATATTAAGGAATTACAGTGATGCTAGATGTGATGCTATCAAGGTTTTTACAGGAGAAAGTTATGTTTTAGAAACGTGGAAGTATTTAGGTGTGAAATTATGCTTCAGGGATTTGCTTGAAAATACTAAAGCAAAAAATAGGTGTGACACCAACAAAGCAATTAAGACACAATATTGGGAGTTGCTGAATTTGGGATGGGCCTGGGAAGTTTTTCTATTATTCTCTACTTTTAAGTCGGTTTGAAAATCTCAAAAATAGTTGACACTCCCTGAGCACCAACCTCTTCACCCTTCTGAATTTGTGTTCATGCATGTTTGTTCCTTCAAATGTCAATGTCGCTGAACTGCAAACAATACTGGTTTGCCTGGTTTTCCACCCTATGTCAACAGAATCATACTGTACTCTTCTGCAATTCTTTTCCCTCAATGCTTGGGTAGGTCAGTAAATTCCTACTGTCCATCAACTCTGTCCACGCATGTGCAACAGTCTAGAATTGATTGAACTGTAGGGGGTTCACATCTTCACTGTTAACAGAAATCGCACCAACTAACACTTGTGTTGCTCTGCGTCCGTATCAACAGCCGATAATGTCAGAATACCTTGTTTACCGACCTCAAGTGGAAATGCTGGCTTTGTGGTAACCTATGCTTTCCTTTTTACTGGCTGTTTTGCTTAATTTTTGTCTTTCTCATTGATCTCTATAGTGCTCTTATGTATTCAGGACCCCAGTAATTTGTTGATCGTTCACATCGCAAATGTCTCCCAATCTTTGGCTGGACACAGGAAGTCAAGAAATTCTAGCAAACAGAAACTGAGTCAGAGCCAGTTGGCTGGCTCTGGCTTCTCCCCAGTGCATGCTTTTGCCTGCTTCTGCCACGTCTCTTCCCTCTCCTGGGAACCCTAATGGTGGCCTGGGTTATGGAGTCCTCCACCAACCCACGAGGGCTGACTGCTGACCAGCCCACCTGCACGTGGAGGCAGGCTGAGAGCAGGCTTCTGTGTGAGGGCGAGCACCACGCTGGTACTGGGGGCTTTGAGGGGACAGCACCTGAGAGCCTGGAAGCCTCACACCTGCCATATCCATCCTAGGGGCTGGAGGCTGCTGGGAGAGGCTCGGGGCCCACAGGGAAGGGCTCCCCCACCCCATGTTAGATCAGAGACCTTCAGAAAGGAGCAATGACTTCCCCACCACCCACAGCAGGGACTGAGCCGGGCTGGAACCTCAAAACCCTGGACTTGGTCAGTTAGGTGGAGATGCCGTGGGAGTGCCGTAGCCCAGTGTGGCAGGGATAAAGGTCCTGGAGAGTCCATCAGGCACAGCAGCCACTTTTCCAACTTTATTTAGAAAAACAAATCCAGGTCCCAGTGCCCCCCATGCCCGCCCCCACCCAAGCCATAATTTAAATAACTTAGAGACAGAGTTGGAGGAACAGGCGGGGTTGGGGGGAAGGGAGGGGAGGAGGGAGAGCCCACTACAGCCGCCGCAGCGCCCGCTTCTTGTCCGTCTTTTTCTTGGCTGCCAGCTTCTTATCACGCTCGCCCGCATGCTTCTTGGCCATGGGCCCATCAGCTCCTCCTGGGGCCCCGGGGGCTAAGGGGTCGGTGGAGGAGGCTGCGGCTGCACCAGCCAGAGCCCGGCCAGTCTCGGGCCTCCCGCCACCGGAGCCCCCGGAACCTCCGTGGATCTCTGTGAGCAGACGGGCGCGGGCTGCATACTCCTCGTAGTTCTCCAACAGCAAGCGGCCCGCCTCCTCGTTGAGTGCAGACTCGGGGTTGGGGTGGATCAGCAGGCACTTGATGGTCTGTGGGGAGGGGGCCCCACAGTCAGTGCAGGCAAGGCAAGCCCAAGTGGCCAGCCTCAGGTTTCCATGCTGGCCCAGCTCACTCCCTCGTCCTCATCCCCTAAAGGTGGACATGCCCCCCACCCTGCCTCTATAAAGGGGCAGACTGACCCCACCAGGTGCTTTGTCCTCCACTGTTCTCCAGAGGCTGGGACAGTGACAGGTTTGTAGCTGGCGCTGGATTAATGTGTGTGGAAGGAACCGGTGCCATGGGCAAGCCCGGACCGATGGTTTAATGTCACTGTTTCTAGAGCCCCTGTGGGGTGCTGGGGAAAGAACCAAGGCCCCTCCCTCTGCTGTCAGCAAGCCAAAGCCAGTTACTTGCCACAGCCCTGGTTAGAGCTACTGTGGCTTTGACCCTGCCTCTGCAGCTCAGAGCGAGCGAGCAGCCCCTGGGGGCCTTGGGCCCCCACTTGGATCAGTGCTGCGGAGCTGGACTGCAAGTGACGGCATGGTTTAGGAACTCACACTCAAGTCTGCTGGACCCCCAGAGCCCCATCCTCCCACAAAACCCGGGTACAGAGACACAAATCCAAAGCTCTCCCTGGCTTCAACAGGAACCCATCTCAGAGGACGCAATCCAGCCTGGGGCGGGCCTGCACAAGAGGGAGACAGCGGGGACTGGAGTCCCAAGGAGCATGCTGAGGGGGCCTTGCGGCGGGGGTGGGAAGCCTCTCTCAGTCTACCTCAACTGAAAGGGGAGAGGAAGCTGCAGGCAGGGACTAAGCCCTGGAGGCTGACTGGAAGCCAGGCCGCCAGCAGCTCTGGAGAATACTCCCTGGAAAAACTTCAGGACAGGTATCTGGGCCCATCGAACCCCGCCCCCTGGCTGGCCCAGTGCAGTGCCAGGTGCGCCCAGGACGACTGGGAGGCTGTAGGGACCTGCCCTAGCTCTGCCATCCCCATTCTTACGTCGACACCCTGGCCCCAGTGCCCTCTTGGGCTCATCTGTGGCAGGCCCAGAACTGTCAACAGGCACTGCTGGAGCCCCTTGCGGCCCTGGAGGGCTCCGGAAACAGTCGGAATTTTTGTAAGCTCATCTCCAACATCTTCCGGCAGCCACCACTGACACCGGGGAGGCAAATGAAGAGGCTAGGCTCTGCTGACCTTGGAGCTCACCTCCTGCAGCAAACCCCAGTTCCCCACCCTCCTACCAGCTCCTCAGGCACCAGCCCCGGGGCCCATTAGATTGAGTTTAAGCAGCTGGGTCGGCCTGCAGCCTCCCAGGAGTACTGGGCAGCCCACGGCTTCCCAGCCCCAGCACCGATGGCACTTTGCTGGGGCTGCCCTATGCTCAGCAGCATCCCTGGCCTCCACCTACCCACGCCAGCCGTGGTGACCAAATGTCTTCCTGGGAGGCAAAACCTATGGAGACATTCTGGGATCACAGTGGTGAAAGTGGCACAGACTCTGCTAACAGATTAACCACCAGTGACCTACACATTTTTAAGACGGCACGTGGAGAGGAGAGCCCTGTGAGCACAGTGTCCCGTTCTGCAAGCCAGGACTTGCTCCTTGTCAAAGGGGACTTGGTACAGCGACACTGGTGGCCCCAGGCCCACAACAGCCAATCTTTTCCGAGTGTTCCAGAACAGCCAGTCCTGGATTGTTACGTGGAAAGCCCTGCTCTCAGCTACAATTCGTCTTGTAACAGGAACTGGGATGAGTGGGGGAGGTGGGGGCCTGGGTCGCCCTCGCCCCGGAACTCACCAGCAGCACGTGCCGGATGCCCAGCTCCGCTGTCCAGTCCCTCTTGAGCACGTTGACGCAGATCTCGCCGTTGGCGCCCACGTTGGGGTGGAAGATCTTGGTCAGGAAGTAGCCCTTGGGTGGGGAGGCAGGGAAGTCCTTCCCCAGCAGGAGTTTCATGCGGAACAGGCCTCCAGCGTATGGGGTGCCCTCTGTGTGGAGGAGGAACCAGTCAGAACCGGTCAGGACTCCCTGCACCTGGGCAAACCCCAGAGCCCACTCTCCTAAGTGCTCCCTCCTCACCCAGAGGACAGATGGACGCAGGAAAACACATGCCCCCACTGCCCCAGCCCTGGGTGCGCGTCTCCTCCCCACTGAACACTCTGGTCACACACTGCTCCACACACCTGCACACCTACCTGCCCTTCTGGAAATCCCACAGTCAGCTCCACTGCCGGCCCCTCAGTAAATGCTCTCATTTACCTACCTGCTCAGGCCCCAAAACGTGGGAACCATTGTGGACCCAAGCCCTCTATCCCCAATCCCAACAACCAAGCCTGGCCCACCGGCTGCCAGGGCCTCAGAAGCTGACTCCTTTCCTGTCGGCAGCCCAGACCTCCTCACTGCAGTCAGAGTGAAACCCATCACACTCCTGCTTTAGACCCACCCATGGCTTCCTTACCCCACTCCCCAGAGACCTAGAAGATTCTAAAGGATCGGTCCCCAAATGCTTCACCGAGTAGAAACATCTCTTTTCTACTTTGTTTCTGTGAAGCCCTGAGCACCTTCCTCCTTTACTATCCCTAACCCTGTATTTATGCAGCATCACCCCCTCAGAGAGGTCTACCTTGACCCCCCGAAGAGGTCCCTCAGCAGGTATCTGCTTTACTAACATGTTGGATTTCTTTGTAGAAGTCCACGAAGCCATGTGCTGCACCAGTGCACAATCACCTGTGATTGTCTGCACCTGTCCTCCCTGCACTGCTGGGCCTGGTGCAGATCATCTGGCCCACCCTCCAGGACTTCACTTGCTGCCCCTCTTCCTTCTCCTACTTGAATCCTACCCTAGCCTTCAGGTACCAGAGAGACCATATTTGAGTGCCTCACCCAAACTTAGGTAGGGATCCATTAGATGCTCCCCCATCAAGCAGTTGTTCATGTAAGAAAAGATACAGAATGACTCATTATTTATGGGGTCCTGCCCCCCAGACTGAGCACCACAGGATTAAGAGGTCTGTCCTGCCAACATGGCGTCCCTCCACCTGGCACAGGTCCAGCTTATGATGGGTGCTTCCGAGCCATCAGTCCTGAGGATGAAGCCACCCCACCCTCTTGGCTCCCAACACTCACCAGGGCCCTCGATGGTGACCTGCAGGTCGGTGAGGTCCTCCTCGTTGGGGAAGACCTTGATGCCATCAGGTGGGTCAGCAGTCAGCGTCGTCACCTCCTTGTACACCAGGCGGATGATGTGGGGGGGCAGGTTTTCCACGTTGGAGTTCTGGGCAACGACAGGAAAGGGAAGGTGAGCCACGAGCAGAGTCTGGGCCCTCCACCCCCCTACAGGATCTGGGGGTGCCAGAGCCGCCCCATTCTAGAGCCTGTTGGCCTCGGGATGTCAAGTGTCCCTGGGTTCCCTGAGCCCCCACCCAGGATGCTCCCCGCCCCCATGGAGAAGGAACAGATCTCCAAGAGAACTTCCGGGTGGCTCTATCTTCCCAGAAGGCTCCGGAGGCCCCTCGAATCCCCCTCACCGATCCCCAGCGGCTCCACGGAGTCCTGAGGCCCCCTCCCACCTAATCTTAGCAGGACAGCCCTCGAGACCCCAGCTGAGGTCCGGAGATGGCGGCGGAGCGTCCTGACTCCCCGGGGACACCCACGGGCGGGCTACAAGGCGCCCGGGGCCCTCCCCGCCAGGAGGCCTGCGGGCCGCCCCGGCCCTGCCCCGCCCCCGGGGCCCGTCGTCGGCCCGGGACCCCCGGGCAGGCCTTCAAACCGCTCAGGCCGTCCGCGGGAGAACCCTGCGGCCCCGCCCCCTCCTCCGCGGAGCCCCCGGCCGCCCCCCGCAGGCCTGGCCGGCCGCGCTCACCATGACTGCGGTCGGCCGGGGGCGGGTCCCCCCGGCCCCCTTCCTGCGCTCTTCGGGCCGCCGGCCGGGGCGGGGGGCCCAACTGCTGCCGCTGCGGCCCTGGCGAGGCGCCGGCGGCCCCGCTCCGCTCCCGCTGCCTCCGCCGCCCGACGCGCTCCGGCCCGCTGCTCCGCCGCCCCCTGCCCGGCCGCACTGAGCCAGCCGCGCACGCAGTACTGCGCTTTTATACGAGCGCGCAGGCCACGCCCCCCGCGGGCCCGCGGCGGCGCGCCTCGATCCGTGACGTCAATGCGCACGTTCCTCGGCGTTCGACTCTCTCACCAACCCCCTCCGCAAGTTGCGGAGAGCGGCGAGAGAAGTTGGGGAGGGGGGCACGCGCCGGGCCGGCCAATGGGGACGCGCGGGGCTCGGGGAGGGGCCCTCGGAGAATGGAGGGGCTGCGAAGGCGTGGAAGCGGCGAAGGCGAGGCGGGAGGCGACGCGGCCGCTGATTGGGCCGTTTGAACGCGACGCAGCCACGGCCCGGCGTGCGCGTGCGTGCCCTCCCGGCGAGAAAATCGCGCGGGCGAGTAACGGTCGATGTGGGAGCCGGGCCGGGGCGTGGGGGGCGGGACTCGGGGGTTTTAAACGGATGATGGAAGGCGCTCTGACCAATAAAGACGCGGAATCGTGGGACAGCGCTACGACACTCGCATGGGCCAGTCCTGACAGAGAAAGCGGCACTAGGGGGCGGTGAAAGGTGGTGATGGCCCAGTGGGGATCCGGTTTAGCACGGGCCAGTGTGCTCCCAGCCAACGAAATTCGTGGTCTTTTGTTTATGCAAATGAGGAATGCCCTGCGGCTCGCGGCCCCGCCCCACTGCCGGTGGGGGTGGGCGCTGGAAAGCGAGCCTAGGTTTTCCCCGAGGCGCCATTTTGTGCTGGGAACGACCCGAAGCTTGTTTTGCGGAGGTTCAAAGGCCAAGCAGAATGACCTTGACGGCCTGGACGGCTTGGCCCTCCAAAGTGTGACCTCTGACCCTTGCCAGGCCTCGTCCAGGACGCCCGGCCTCAGTTTCCCTGTGTGGGAAGTGGACCCTGGGAAGGACGTCCGAGGAACCTCGTTCCGCCCGCTCCGCCCGTGACGGGCCCGGGGCCTACAGCCAGGCGGGCCACCTGGGACTCACTTTCTCCGTCTGGAAAATGGGCGCACAATGGCCCGGGAGGGGGACCGCTGCCGGCCTCGGTGCCTCCTGAGGAGGACGTTAGGCCAAGTGGCCTCGTCTGCTGGGCTGTGCCAGGGGCGAGACCAGAGCCCCCCTGTCCACGCAGACCTTACTCGCTTGACGGCCTTTCCAGCCCTCGCAGGAGCAGCGAAATTTGGGCCTGACTTAGGGCTTTCTGGAGCGACCCCAGGGAAGGAGGAAGGCGGCGCGGAGTCCTGATGACAGCTACCGTGTGGGGAGGGGAGCCTGTCTCGCAGGTCATTTCACGCCCGGGACTGTCACTGTTAGCCTGCTGGCTGTGGATGAACGAAGCCCATTTGACAGATAAAGAAGCTGAGGCCAGGGAGGCGGGGTGACTTTGCCCACCGTTCCCTGCTGGGACGTAGCAGAGGTGGGGTCGAATTGAGCTCTACCTCAAAAACTCGCCGCCGCAGACTTAACCATAATGACGCGAATAGCCTATTAGTTGCGCGCTGGTTGTGTGCCAGGCGTCCTGCTGCTCTCACTTGATCCTTGCGACAGCCCTGTCACGTGGCCGTTATGATACTCCACTTTGGGCACCTCCATCCACTGTTTCTGAGCACCTACTATGTGGCTGGCGGTATATGCTGTGGGGATACACAGGAAATGCGCAAAACCCCTGCTTCCGTGGAGCTTCTGTCTTAGCGCGGCAGCCAGGCAGTAAGCACTGGAAGTGCATGCTGTCATTACCGTGAGCGAGGAAGACTTTGCAGGACAATAAATCAGGATTAGGGGGTTAGAGAGGGACATGGGCTACTATTTTGCCTTGGCCAGGCAGAGGAGTCCCCTCTAAGAAAGGAACTTTTGGGCCTTGGGAAGTATGGGGAAAAAACCGTACAATCAAAGGGAACAGCAAAGTAAGTACAAAGACCTCACAATGGAGTGGGCTCAGGGAACCACCGCGAGGCCAGTGTGGAGGGAGGGAGGGAGGGAAGGGGGCGAGGGGCTGGGTAGTGGATTATATCACAGCTTTTCCCCTAGGCCACGGTGAGGGTGCGTTCTAGTCCTAGAGGGATGAGGGGCCCTGGGAGGCTTTTGAGCAGGATGTGACTCCATCTGACTAGTGGGCAGAAACAGGGAGGCCATGGAGGAGATTACCATGGTGGCCCAGGTGGGGCCCATGGAGGCCCCAGCAAGATTGGGGTGGGCATGGGGAGAAGTGGTGGGAGTAGTCAACAGCATTGGGGTTAGATTGGCCTGGGTCGAGGGAAGGGGCCATCTGCATTCTGAACAGTCCCCTCAAAATGTCCCCGTAACCTTTCCTGTAAAGGGCTGGGTAGTAAATATTTTCAGGTTTGCCAGTCATCCTGTCTGGTCTGTCCCAGCTGACAGCCAATACGCAAACGAGTGGTGTGGCAGTGTTCCAGAAAACTCTGTACAAAAACAGCTTTAAAACATGCCCAGCCCCTGCCAAAAACCTTTGAGAAACTCCCCCACCCCCATTGAATTTTGAGTAAAGCCCAAACTCCCCAGAGTCCCCGAAGCCCCACACAACTGCGCCCCAGCAATCTGGGTCTTCTTTCCTTCTGGCCTGGCCTAAGTGAGGCTCCTTACCTGAGGACATTGGTACCTGTGGTTCCCTGTGCCCAGTGTGCTGTTCACTCTCCCGCTTCCTTCTCAACTAGGCTTATGTCACTCCTTCAGAGAAGTCTCTCTCAGCTCCACTCCTATGCTCTCTCTACTTACCCCTCTTTGATCTTCATGGTTTACCAGAATTTGCAGTTATTTGCTTGCAAACTGTTTATCTTTGTCTCCCCAAACTATATCAGCCCTGGGAGAACAGGGACCTTGTCCCCAGCCCCTAATAGAGTGCCTCAGAGACTGGGGCAGGGTTCATTCCTTTAGAGATTTATTGAGCACCTACTATGTGCCAGGTACTATTTTGGGGCCTTGGGACATGTCACATATATCTGCCAAGGGATATATATCTAGAATATATAGAGAACTCCTACAACTCAATAATAAAAAGACAAATGACTCAGTTAAGATGGGCAAAAGATCCGAATAGACATTTCTCCAAAGAAGATACACACATAGCCAATAAGCACATGAAAAGATATTCAACATCATTAACCATCAGGGTTAATGAGCTACCACTTCACATCCATTCAAATGGCTATGTTCAAAAAGACAGACGATAAGTATTATTTAGGATGTGGAGAAAGCAGAACGCTCATACTGGTCAGAATGTAAAATAGGTAGAACCCCTTTGGAAAAGAGTCTGGCAGTTCCTCAAAAAGTTAAATATGGAGTTACTGTGTGACCCAGCAATCCCACTCTTAAGTGTATACCGTAGAATGAAAATACGTGGCCCTACAAAATGTACATGAATATTCACAGCAGTATTATTTACAATAGCCAAGAAGCAGAAGAACCCAATGTCCATGAGCAGATGAATGGAGAGACAAGATGTGGCATATCCATACAATGGAATATTATTCTGTAATAAAAGTGAGTAAAGTATTGATAAATACTACAAGTATGAATCTTGGAAACTTTATGCCTTTATGCTGAGTGAAAAGCCAGGAACAAAGAACCACATATTGCAGATTTCATTTATATGGAATGTCCACCATAGGCAAATCTATAGAGACAGAAAGCAGATGAATGGTTGCCTAGGGCTGGCAGTGGGGTGGGGAAATGGGGAGTGGTTACTAATAGGTACAGGTTTTCTTTTTGAGGTGATGAAAATATTCTAAAATTGATTGTGGTGATGGTTGCACAACTCTGTGAATATACTAAAAAACCATTAAGTTTTTCACTTTACATGAGTGAATTGTATGGTATGTGAATTATATCTCAAAGCTGTTATTAAAAGTAATACTATGATGGGAGGGACTGAAAGAAGGCCAGAGGGGCAGGGAAAGAGAGATTGGCAGGGGAGGAGCCATCAACCACAGTGGATATCTGAGGGAAGAATGTTCTGAGCCAGGAGAGATGGGCAGGGAGGGGTTAGACTCTGCCTTTTGAAGGCCATGATGAAGAGCTTGGAGCTCTAGGGAGCCATGGAGGAATTTTGATTGGGAGATGTGATTGGATTTGGTACTTATATTGAGACTCTAGCTCAGAGCTACTGAGTAGACATTGGATTGAGTGAGGCCCAGAGTGGAAGCTGGAGAAAGGAGGCTGTGGCTTAGGTTAGGGAGGTGGCCTTGGGGAGGGAGGTGGCTAGAGAAAATGTGAAGATTTGAGAACTAATCAGAAGGGAGTCTAGGGATGGGTGGCCTTAGGAATTAGTTTAGGAGCCCGGAATTGGTAGTGGGAGGGGGTGGGGAGGTGGGGTAGTGTTGACCTTTCTTTGCTAAACATTGGTGACCTGGGAATTTACTTTATTCAATAAAATCTAAGTTGTCTTTACTTTGAATTCTAGTTTTGGAAATTAATCCTCATTTCTTTGGTTTATCTGTGTTAAAATACAGAAGAAATACATTCTTGGAGGGAAATTTATGCAGTTACAGAAGTATAAGAAATGAAAGCTGGAGAGTAGGAAGCTCCAAGAATTAATTCCTTCACTTTACCTTCCATGCAGCGGCTACCATTCCCCATCCCCCAACTGCCTTGTAGGCAGCAGTGGGGACTGTAGCCCAGGCTCCTCATGCCAGGGAGGGCCGGCAAAGACCTAATCCTCCAAAATCCAGGTGTATGCAGTCTGATCACTGATCACTGATTTTGATCAGCTTCTTAAGGTCACTGGTAGGCTGTCTCTGAGGGGAGCCATTATTCCAACCCCTCTCAGAGAAGAGCGGCAGAAGAAAGGATTGGTGAACTTGAAGCCAAGACAATTGAAATTATCCAGTGTGAGGAACAGAGAGGAAAAATAAGAAGAATGAACAGAGCTGAGGGACCTGTGGGACACCATCAAGCATACCAACATACATATCATTGGTAGAAGGACAAATCAGAAAGGGGAAGAAGAAGCACTTGAAGAAACTATGGTTGAAAACTTTCCCAATCTGATGAAAGACATGATTATACACATCCAGGATGCTCAATGAACTCTAAGCAAGGTAGACACTAAGAGCTCTACACCAAGGCAGCGTTTTAGCAAAATGGTCAAAATCCAAAGACAGAATTTCGAAAGCAGCAAGAGAAAAATGACTTGTCACAAGTGAGTAACCCCCAAAAAGATTAACAGTGGATTTCTCATCAGAAACCATGGAGTCCAGAAGACAGTGGGATGACATATTTAAAGAAAAAAAACTTATCCCAAAATTCTATATTTGGCAAAATATCTTTCAAAAATGAAGGAGATGGGGAGCAGGTGTGCTCAAATGGTTGAGCGCCTGCTTCCCACGTACAAGGTCCCAGGTTTGATCCCTGGTACCTCCTAAAAACAACAAACGGAATAAAAACCAACTCTCATTGGGGAGCAGATGTAGCTCAGTGGTTGAGTGCCTGCTTTCTATGTATGAAGTCCTGGGTTCAATCCACAGTACCTCCTAAAAAAAAAAAAAAAAAGAAATTAAGACATTTATGGATAAACAAAAACTGAAAGAATCCATTACCAGAAGACCTGCCCCCCCCCCCAAAATGCTCAAGGGAGTCCTTCAGGCTGAAATTAAAGGGCACTCTATACAGTAACTCAAAACTATAAGAAGAAATAAAGAACATTGGTAAAGGTAAATACATAGGTAAATATAAAATCCTGTATTATTGTACTTTTGGTTTGTAAATCCCCCCCTCCAAATAACTTAACAGGCAAATATGTAAAATAACTTAAAATCTATGTTAACAGGCATGGACATACAATGTACAAGGATATAACCTGAGAAAATAATATAAAAGGGAAGGGAAGGAGATACATAGGAGTAGAGAGTTTGTGTACTACTGACGTTAGATTAGTAGTCAAACTGGGTTGTTACTTGTTTAAGATGTTAATTGTAATTACAAAGGAAATAATAAGAAAATAATTGAAAATATAAAGAAAAGCAAAGAAGAAAGGAGTCAAAAGAGTACACTATGAAGAAGCAACTAAATTTCTTAAAAAGTTTGTAATGGAGTAATTGCAATGATTTTTAGATTTTACACCAAAAGCACATGCAGTAAAAGAAAAACTAGTTAAAATGGACTTCATCAAAATTTAATACTTTTGTGTATCAAAGGACATTAGCAAGATAGTGAAAAGACAACCTACAGAATGTAGAAAATATTTGGAAACCATAATCTGATAAAGGTTTAATATCCATATATATGAAGAACTCCCAGAGCTCAACAACAAAAAGACAACCAAATTTAAAAATGGGACAAGAATTTGAATAGATATTTCTGCAAAGAAGATACTCAAATGGTCAGTATTTGGAAAAATGCTCAATATCATTAGCTATTAAAGAAATGCTACTTTACACCCAGTTGTATGACTACTATTTAAAAAACAAACAAGCCAACCTAAAAATAACAAGTGTTGGCAAGGATGTGGAGAAATAGGAGTCTTCATACATTTTTTTTTTTTTTTTTTTTAAGATTTATTTATTTACTTTATCCATTTTAAACACCCCTTTCCCCATTTGCTGTTTTGTGTCTATTTGCTGGGCAATTCTCTGTGTCTGTTTCCTGCCATCTCTTCTCATCCTTCTCCCCCAGTCTTCACCAGGATTCGATCCTGGAGACCTCCGATGTAGGAGAGAGGTGTTTTGCCACCTGTGCCACCTTGGTTCCTGGTTTTCGGAGCTTTCGGAGCATCTCGTCTTGTCTCTCCCCTGTTACGTCATCATCCGGGGCCTGGCGGCTCCCCGGCACACAGAGCCTGGCAGCCCATGCGCCTTCTATATATATGTATTTTAATTTTTCCAGGAGGTCTTGGGGATTGAACCCAGGTCCCTCCATATGGGAGACGGACGCCCAACCATTTGAGCCACATCCTTCCCCCCCTTCATACATTGTTGATGGCAATGTAAAATGGTGCGGCTGCTATGTGAAAGAGTTTGGCAGTTCCTCAGAAAGTTAGACATAGAATTATGACATGACCCAGCAATTCCACTCCTAGGTAGATACCCAAAAGAATTGAAAGCAGGGACTCCGACAGATATTTGTCCAACAGTATTCATCACAGCATTATTCACAATAGCCAAAAGGCAGAAGCAACTCAAATATCCGTCAACAGAGGATTGAAAAAACAATGTGGTCTATTTATCTAATGGGATGTTATTCAGCCTTAAAAAGAAGTAAAGTGCTGGTCCATGCTACAACATGGATGACACTTGGACATCATGTTGAGTGAAATAAGCCAGACACAAAACACAAATACTGTGTGGTTTCTCTTCTGTGAAATACTTAGAATAAGCAAATTCATAGAGAAAGCAGAGTAGTGACTACCAGGGGTGGTGGGAGGAGAAATGGAGAGTTACGGCTAAATGAGTATGAGTTTTGGTGTGGGAAGATGAAATTAGTCTGGACATAGATAGTGGTGAAAGTTCCACAGTATTGTCAATGTACTTAATGTCAAAGAATTGAAAGGATGTTTAAAAAGAAAGAGGAGGGAGGCGGCTGTGGCTCAATTGGTTGGGCTCCCGTTTACCATATAGGAGGTCCAGGGTTCGATTCCTGGGGCCTTCTGGTGAAAAGGCAGTCTGGCCTGCGCGGCAAGCTGGCCTGAGCAAGGAGTTGGCCTATGCAGAGTGCTGGCCCATGCAGGAGTGCTGGCCTGTGTGGAGAGCTGGTGCAGCAAGATGATGCAACAAAAAGACACAGAGGAGAGACAATAAGAGACACAGCAGACCAATGAGCTGAGGTGGCACAGAGATTGAGCGTCTCTCTCCCACTCTGGAAGGTCCCAGGATCGGTTCCTAGTGCTGCATAAAGAGAAGACAAGCAGACACAGAAGAATGCACAGAGCAGACAGCACAAAAATAATGAGGGGTGGGGGAGCAGACATCGCTCAAGCAGTTGAGCGCCCACTTCCCACATGGGTTTGGTTCCTGGTGCCTCCTAAAAACAAACAAACAGCAAGCAAAACAAACGGAAAAACAATGTGGCTTAGTGGTTGAGCGAGCGCTGGCTTCACACATACAAGGTCCCAGGTTCAATTCCTGGCTCCTGGTACTTAAAAAAAAAAAAAGTAGGTTGTCCTTTTTTATTTATTTACTTTATCCATTTTAACCCCCCCTTCTCCATTTGCTATTTTGTGTCCATTCGCTGGGCAATTCTCTCTTGTCTGTTTCCTGCCATCTCTTCTCCTCCTCCTCCTCCAGTCTTCACCAGGATTCGATCCTGGAGACCTCCCATGTAGGAGAGAGGTGTTCTGCCACCTGCACCACCTCGGTTCCTGGTTTCCAGAGCTTTCGGAGCATCTTGTCTCTCCACTGCGTCTCTCTTCTTACGTCATCATCTTGCTGCATGGCTCCCGGGGCCTGGCGGCTCACCAGCACACAGAGCCTGGCAGCCCATGCACCTTCTATATGTATATTTTTTTATTTTACCGGGAGGTCCCAGGGATTGAACCCAGGTCCCTCCATATGGCAGACGGACGCCCAGCCATTTGAGCCACATCTGCCCCCGGTCGTCCTGCTTGTTTGTCTGTTTTTTTGTTTATTATTATTATTATTATTATTGAAATAATGAAAATGCTCTAATAATGATTGAAGTGATGGAGGCACAACTATATGATTATACCAAATACCACTGATTTTACAGTTTTGATGAATTGTATGCTTTATTAATATGTATCACTAAAATTGATTTGTTTTTTAAAAAAATAAAAAGTAGGGTGAGCAGCTTTCCCAGTTTGCCGGGGACTGATGGGCTTGCCCAGGATGTGGGACCTTCAGTGATAAAACTGGGAATGCCCGGAGCTAACAGGTAGGTAAAATTCGTAGTAGTGGAAGATGCAGGATAAGGGCATTCAGGAGTGGCAACCGAGTATAGGGTGGCCAGGGTAGACGGCTTCCAGCCGGTGATATTTGAGTAAAGACAAAGGAAGAGCACAGCTTGGGGGGAGTCGCCAGTGCCCGCTCGCCACAGCAGGCCTGGGTGTTGGCGCCTTCATGTCGGGGGCCTATCACAGGCCAGCAGAGAGATGTCTTTTTTTATTTGCATGTCCTTTCTTTCTGGTGAGATAGAGGATCTTCGTGAGTAAATGCTTTCCTCTTGGTTTCTGCGGCCACTGTCCGTGGTCACTAGCATGTTAGCCCCGATATAGCCTTACCGTACCTCAGCGGGCATAGGTGACTGACAAGAACCACTATCCTTGGGCCTTGTGACCAGAACGCAAGGCTCTAGGTGGGAAGAGCACGTCTCAGGTTGAGATCCGCCCTTCAGTGGAGCACGTGCTCCCTCTAGTGGCACACGAGTCAGGAGTGACCCGCACGGCCCTGCTTGCTCGCTCACCCTCATCAGCACTTGGTTAAAAAGACACTTAGGGGTCGGATGTGGCTCAACTGGTTGGGCGTCCGTCTCCCATATGGAGGGACCCGGGTTCGATCCCCGGGACCTCCCGGTAAAAAATAAATAAATAAATAAATAAATAAAATAAAAAAATTAAAAAGTATACATAAAAAAAAAAAAAACAGAAAGCAGACAGTAAGCGCAAAACAACAAGGGGGGTGGGGGTGGGGGTGGGGAAAAATAAAAAAAAAAAAAAAAAAAAAAAAAAAGACACTTGAATGCACTAGGGGCTTCCTTTAATGGATGTAAAAGCAATACCTCCTATGCCCACCAAGATTAAACAATAGTACCCAGTGCTGGTGAGGAGCAAACCGGCATTCTCACACACTGCTTGCTGGCACCGCCTGGGCACAGCCTTCCGGGACTGCCACTGGGCATTGGGCAACAAAAGTCTTCAGAGAACTCGCGCTCTTGGGCCCAGAGGTTCCCGACATGGGGACTCAGCTGAAGGAAAACTAAGTGAACACACCAAGTCATATGCAAAAGGATGTTCCGCAAAGAATTGTTTATAGTAGTGAAAAATGGAAGCACCTCAAATGGCTATTGATAGGAAATGGGGAAAAAATTATTCTGTATCCATGCAGCAGAATGCTCAATAGCTGTGGCATAGGCAACTTAGCATTCCCAACTCTTAACTGCCTTTTCCTTAATTTTTCTTTTTTCTTTTTTTTTTTTTTAGGTCCCTGGGATTAACCTGGGACTGTGTATGTGGGAAGCCAGCTCTCAACTACTGAGCCACATTGGCTTCCCTGAGTTGTTTCTTTTTGTTTTGTTTTGTTTTTCAGGAGGCACCAGGAACCAAACCCAGGACCTCCCATGTGGGATGCGGGCACTCAAAGCTTGAGCCATATCTGCTCCCTTTTCCATAAATTAAACTGCAGGCTAGACTCAGCTGACAAATGCCTGAGAATCAGTAAATGTTAAAAAGTCAGTAAAACTGTCTGACCTTTCCCTCCTGGCGAACATTGTTTCTTTGATGGCAATCAAAGCATTCTGCAGAAGTCACACGCACCCTCCCCTGCCTTGATAAGCACCTTCAAACTGTGTGCCTTTAATCTCGAGCAACCATTATAAAAGACACAGTCTCTCAACCTGCCGCCACTGCTGAGGACCCCATGTAAGCCCCCTAAATAAATGCTCGTTACTCGCCAAGCTGGACTTGTCCGAGTCATTCTTTGGTCTGACTACTCCTCTCAGTTCGGCAGGAAGCTGCTGTTTCGCACAGCTCCTCGCCATACTTGGGACAATAGCCACTGAAATTATGGTGAAAGTCTTATCATTGTTCTTAGAATGATGGACATCTCAAAGACTCTGCTGACAGTACTGGATCTTCTTCCCTGAAAAATGCATGTGCAAATGCTAAGTAATAAATGTAAAAGGAACGAAGTTAGAAAGTTGTCATTCAGTAAACATCATAATTATAGTTGATCCAGGCAAGAGAATCATCAATGGAGGCTAAAACCAGCAGGTGAAAGTTTGAGGAAGAAGATACTTGCCTAGAGTCAAAATCTTTCCCAGCAAACTATTTCCTATTACAAAAGAGGGAAGCAGTACCTTCCTTGTGCCATGACCAAGGGGTCGAAGCAGATATCATCAGGAAGGGCACTGCGCCACGTGTAGGGCTCCTGATGGTGATGAAGGAGAAGGTAGCCCCATTTCCATGGCTTTCCAGCCAGACAAACCTGGATCTTGACATGAGAAATCATCAGGCAGACCCAAATGTGGACATTCTACACAATAGCCTGCCTGGATGCTTCAAAAAATGTCAAGGTCATGGAAGACAAACACTGAGGGAACTGTTCAAGGTCAAAGGAGACAAAAGAGACGATAACTGGATGTCTGTAGTATCATAAATCACCATGGAGGACAATATTAGGACAGTTGGTGAAACTTGAACATGGACTTTATCAATGTTAAATTCTTGACTTTGATTTTTATTGTGGGTCTTTGTCCTTCGGAAATACTCTCTAGGGGTAAAGTGGTATGCTGTATGCAACTTACTCTCAAACGACTCTGGAAAAAAAAAAGTATTTTTATGGAAAGAACGCTGTAAAGCAATGTGATGAAATGTTAACAATTGAAAAAAACCACGTGCACACAACATTTGGCTTGCATTTCAGAGATTTGCCAGCCTACCCAGTCAAGTGCAGGTTAAGAATAGCTGCTTTGAGGCTGTGTTTATCGACAGCAGAGCTACAAATTGTGGAAATGTAAGGTTACAAAAGCAAAATGCAAGGCAAAGCTGCTTATGTCAAACCTCACCCTTGGCTCACCCATACAAGTACAGAATCTGTGGATTAGATTGCTTTTTTAGAGGTTGAGCTACTTTTTAGAGTAGTTGGCTGGCAGGTAGAGGCCACATTGAGTGAAAAATGCACTGGAATTACAACGCAGAGTGGGAAGTTTGTCACCCTGCATTCATTTTCATTGCTGAGTATATGTTCCATGAGGAGGCTGGCAGCCAGAAAAGGCTTCCCTGTTTTTGTTTTAAATTTAAATTTTGTTTACTTAAAAAAAAATAGGTCATACTGTTACTAATGCAAAAATTCAGAAACTCAAAACAGTACACAGTGAAAAGCCCCAGCCCCCCAGTTCCCCTGTATCAGCCAGAAGAGGCTATGCTCTGCTGCAGTAACAAGCAGCTCCAAACCTGTTGTTAAAGCAGCAAGGGTTTATTTCTCAGTCATGCTGCATGTCCATCGTGGCTTGGCTGAGGTCTCTATTTGGCATCGTCCTTACTCTGGGTCCCTGGCTGATGTGTCCAAAATATTGCCAGTTCCTGAAGCAGAGGGCAAAGAAAGAGCAGGGAGAATCACACACTGGTTCTCCCAATTTCTCCTCTCCCTGTGATTGGCGCTTCTGCTCACATTTCATTGGCCAAAGCAAGACACACGGACACAGTTAACTTCAAGGGGACAGGGACGTACAGTCCCTAGCATGTGCTACACAAATAGTGGTGTAAATACACTCTGTTCTGTATATTACTATGTATATTATTATATGTGTATATATATATATATATATATATATATATATATATATATATTAGGAGGTATTGGGGATCGAACCCAGGACCTCATACATGGGAAGCAGGCGCTCAACCACTCGAGCTACATCCACTTCCCTGTAATAAATCTTGGAAATTGTACACCAGTACATAAAGAACATTCTCATTCTTTTTTATATAACTCACTTGCATTAAGTTGCTATTTATTTATTTATTAACATGAGGATAAATGTCTGGAAGGAAATGTAGCAAATGCAAATAGCAGTTGGTACTGAGCAGTGAAGATTCAGGAGCTCTCTGATTTTCTGGATTTTCTAATTATTCCCTAACAATCACTGTCATTGTCAGGGCTCATTTGGCCCTCAGGAACCAGGACTTGTTGGTGCCATTCACTCTTGGGTCCCAGCACCCAGCACAGTGCCTGGTTGACAGTAGGTGCTCCAGAATTCTTTGTTGAATGAGTGAATGGGCAGGACAGAAAACAAAGTGCGTCCAGACCCTCTGGCGTTGCAGGCTGGGTTTGGGAAGTCAGCGGCAGAAGGCAGAAGTCACTGCCTCGCTGTCGCTCCAGGGCATGGGGGATTCTCACCCCAGCCTTTTCTTCTTTCTTTTATTCCACACCCCACTCTCCTCACTCTCATGTTTTTTAAAAAGACTTCTGCCTATTGTCCAGTGGCGCTGCCTCTCACCTCAACTCATTACTAGAGGGGTTGTGCATTCACAGGACAATCATGCACAATACACAGGATTCCCATAGACCACCCTATTAGTAACACCTTGCACTGCGGTGGAACGTATGTTACAACTGAGGAAAGCACATTTTTATAATTGTACTATTAACAATAGTCCATGGTTTAACTGAGGGTTCACTCTTGGTATTGTCAGTTCCATGGATTTTTTTTTTTATTCTGGTGTGGAAGTTTGATGTAATTATGAATTCCAAAAATATAATTGGATCATGCTTGTAAACTGATCTGTTAATCTGGGCATGACTAGGTTAGGATTAGGGCGTTGAGCCCCACCCCTTGGTGGGTGGGGAATCGAATATAAAAGGCAAGGCAAAGGACAGTTGAAGCAGTCTTTTGAGAAGCAGTTTTGAAGTTGGAAAGAAGGCCCCAGGGGAAGAGAAGGGAGCCATTCGTCTGATCGTCTGCAGCTGACCTTGTGAAGGAAACAGGAGCTAAGCACGGAGAGAAACGCAGCCCCGGGAAGAGAGGAACCCCAGAAGCCTGAACCCTGGTAAACGCCGGCAGCTGTCTTGCCCTAACACGTGGCAATGGACTGTGGTGAGAGAAGAAACTTAACTCTTTATGGCCCGGTATCTTGGACTTCTACCCCAAATAAATACCCTTTATAAAGACCAACCCAGTTTTGGTATTTCACATGAGCGCCCCTCTGGCTGACTAATACATCTGGTAACATACATACAACCTAAAATTTCCCCCTTTTAATCACATTCAAGTATATCATCCAGTGCTGTTAATTACGTTCACTATGTTGTGCTACCATTAGCACCATCTGTTACCAAAACGTTCCCATGGTCTCCAAGTGAAACTCTGCATTTTCAGCCTTAACTCCCTATTCCCTACCCCACCCCATCCTCTCATAACCTATATTCAAGACTCTGACTCTGTTTGCTTATTCTGATATTTCATATCCATGAGCTCATACAATATTTGTCCTTTTGTGTCTGGTTATTTCACTCAACATGATGTCACCTGTATTAGAACTTCATTTTTTTTTAGGGCTGAATAATATTCCATTGTGTGTATAGAACACATTTTGCTTATCCATTCATTGGTTGATGGACACTTGGGCTGCTTCCATCTTTTGGCAGTTGTGAATAATGCCACTATGCACATTGGTGTGCAAATGTCTGTTTGAGTCCCTGATTTCAAATATTTTGGGTATACACCTAGAAGTGGGATTTCTGGGTCATATGGTAATTCTATACCTACTTTTTGAAAGACTGCCAAACTGTCTTCCACTGTGGCTGTACCATTTTACATTCCCACCTACAATGAATGTTCCTATTTCTCCACATTCTTCAACACTAGTAATTTTCCATTTTTAAAAAAATAGTTGCCATTCTACTGGGTGTGAAATGGTATCTCGTTGTTGTTGTTGTTGTTTTTAAGATTTATTTTATTTATTTCTCCCTGCCCCCTTGTTGTTTGCATTTGTTGTGTCTGTTCATTGTGTGCTCATTTTCCTTTTAGGAGGCACTGGGAACTGAACCTGGGACTGCCCATGTGGATGGGAGGTGCCTAATTGTCTGAGCCACCTCCACTCCCTGCTTTGTTGTATCTCCCATTATGTTTTCCTCCTTGTGTCTCTTGTTGAGTCAGCTTGTTGTGTCGGCTTGCCATGCCAGCCTTCTGTCTTGCTCATCTTCTTTAGGAGGCACTGGGAACTGAACCCAGGATCTCCCATGTGGAAGAGAGGCGCTCAGTCACTTGAGCCCCCTCAGCTCCCTGCTGCATCGTGTTTCCTTGTTGTTGCTGCGTCAGCTCACGGTCTTGCTCGTCTTCTCTAGGAGGCTCTGGGAACTGAACCCAGGACCTCCCATGTGGTAGGGGGAAGCTCGATAGCTTGAGCCACACCTGCTTCCCTTATTGTTGTTTTGATTTGCTTTTCTCTAATAGCTAATGATGTTGGGCATCTTTTCATGTGCTTTTTGGCCATTTGTACATTTTCTTTGGAGGAATGTCTATTCAAGTCTTTTGTCCATTTTTAAACTGGGTTCTTTGTCTTTTTGTTGTTGAGTTGAAGGATTTCTTTATATATTCTGGATATTAAACTCTTATCAGATATGTGTTTTCCAAATATTTTTCCCATTTGGTAAGTTATTGTTTTATTTTCAAGATGAAAGTCCTTTGAAGTACAAAAGTTTTTTAATTTTGATGAGGTCCCTTTTATCTACTTTTTCTCTTGCTGTTTGTGCTTTGTTGTAAAGAACATTGTAAAAACCATCGCTTAACACAAAGTTCTAAAGATGCTTCCCTACATTTTCTTCTAGGACCTTTATAGTTCTGGTTCTTATATTTAGGTCTTTGATCTAGTTTGAGTTGATTTTCGTATATAGTGTGAGATGGGGGGCACCTTCATTGTTTTTCCCAGCACTATTTGTTGAAGAGACTATTATTTCCTGGTCAAGTGGTCTTTGCCCCTTTCTCAAAAGTCAGTTGTGGGGAGCAGATGTAGCTCAGATGGTTGAGTGCCTGCTTCCCACGTATGAGGTCCTGGGTTTAATCCCCCATACCTCCTAAAACAAAAACAAAAAACAAAACAAAACGAAACAAAAAAATGTTAGTTGGCCATAAATGTGAGAGTTGATTTCTGAGCTCCCAATTCCATTCCATTGGTCTATAAGTCTGTCCTTGTGCCAGTCCCATGCTGTTTTTTTTTTTTTTTTTTAAGATTTATTTATTTACTTCCTTTCCCGCTTGCCGCTTGTGCTTGCTATCTGCTCTCTATGTCCATTCGCTGCGGGTTTTCTGTGTCTGCTTGTCTCCTTTTGTTGCGTCATCTTGTGTCAGCTCTCCCCGGGCGTGGGCCAGCTTGCCTTCACCAAGAGGCCCCAGGAATCGAACCTGGGACCTCCCATATAGTAGATGGGAGCCCAATAGCTTGAGCCACATCCACTTCCGTCTAAGTGTTTTTATTTGGAAGGGATACTGGATTTTGTCATATGCCTTTTCTGTGTGAATGGAGATGATCATGTGGTTGTTTCCCTTCTTTCTGTTAATGTGCTGTTTTACTTAATTAATTTTCTTATGTTGAACCACTCTTACATACTTGGGATAAATCCCACTTGATCATGGTGTATAATTTTTTTTTTTGCTTTATATAATTTTTTTTAATGTGCTGTGGGATTAAGTTTGCTAGTATTTTGCTGAGGATTTTTGCATCTATATTCATAAGGATATGAATTTCTTTTCTTGTGGTTTCTTTATCTGGCTTTGGTATAAGGGTAATGTTGGCTTTGTAGAATGAATTAGGGAGTGTTCCCTCCTCTTCAATATTTTGGAAGAATTTGAGCAGGATTGGTGTTAATTCTTCTTGGAATATTTGGTAAAATTCCCCTCTGAGGCCATCTGCTCCCCACCTTTTCTTTGTTGGGATGTTTTTGATTACTGATTCAATCTGGTTACTAGTTATTTTTTTATTTTTTTATTTTTTTTTAAAGATTTTATTTATTTATTCATTTATCCCCCCCTTGCTGCCTGTGCTCGCTGGGTCAGCCAACCACGCCGTGCGGGCGGGCTTGCCTTCACCAGGAGGTCCCGGGAACCGAACCCGGGGCCTCCCATATGGTAAACGGGAGCCCTACTGATTGAGCCACAGCCGCTTCCCTGGTTACTAGTTATTGGTTTGTGTAGATCTTCTATTTCTTCTGGAGACAGTGTAGGTAGTGTGTATGTTTCTAGGAATTTTCTTTAAGATTATTTCAACATAACTATGTTTTTTTTTTTGTTTGTTTTTTTTTTTAAGATTTCTTTTTATTTATTTATTTATCCTCCCCTTGCTGCTTGTGCTCTCTGTGTCCATTTGCTGTGGGTTTTTCTGTGTCTGCTTGTCTCCCTTTGTTGCGTCATCTTGCTGTGCCAGCTCACCATGCCGCGTGGGCCGCCAGCTCACTGCGCCTCAGGGTCTGGCTTGACCAGGAGGCCCCGAGAATTGAACCCAGGGCCTCCCATATGGTAAATGGGAGCCCAACCAATTAAGCCACAGCTGCTTCCCTCAACATAACTATATTTACAGAAATACACACATATCGGTTAATAGAATGCAATTTTAAGTTTAACTTAGGCTATATAATTTGAACCAAAAACTTGGTACATGGTTGAAGACTTTAAAAAAAAGGATTTGCAATGAGGTTTATTTTTCATTTATTACAAATGTATAAAAGATTCTCCCTCAAATGCTGCTATAGCAGACAGCAAGAAACATGAGAAATTTACCTTTGGTTTGCCTCAGAAATATAACACATTTGCACTATAAAAGTCTTAAAAATTGGTGCAACAAAATATTGTTGTAATGTTTTAATGCCTGCTTACAAAGTTCAATAACTAATGGGTGGGAAGCGGCTGTGGCTCAATCAGTAGGGCTCCCGTTTACCATATGGGAGGCCCCGAGTTCGGTTCCCGGGGCCTCCTGGTGAAGGCAAGCCCGCCCGCACGGCGTGGTTAGCTGACCCAGCGAGCACAAGCAGCAAGGGGGGGATAAATGAATAAATAAATAAAATTTAAAAAAAAATAAAAATAAAAAATAAAATAAAATAAAATAAAAATCTTTATAAAAAAAATAACTAATGGGTGTGGTATGGAGGAAGCAAGACAGCGAGCTGACACAAAGGGCTGGCATGGTGAGCTGGCGCAACGAGATGATGCAATGAAGAGACACGATGAGAGACTCAATGAGGAAACACAATGAGAGACATAAAAAGCAGAGAATGGAGGTGGCTGAAGCAATTGGGTGCCTCCCTCCCACATGGGAGGTTCCCGGGTTTGGTTCCCAGTGCCTCCTAAAAAGAAGACAAGCACACAATGAACACAGTGAGCAGACAGCAAATGCAAAAACAACGGGAGCAGAGATAAATAAATAAGAGCGATGTAGAAGGACTCTCACTTCCTGACCTTGAAACTTATTACAAAGCTAGTGGTCAAGACAGCATGGTATTGGCATAAAGATAGACACATCAATCAGTGGAATAGAACTGAGAGTCCAGAAATAAACCCTCACCTCTACGACCAACTGTTTTTTGTCAAACTTACCAAGTCCACGTTTCTGGGACAAAACAATCTCTTCAACAAATGGTGCTGGGACAACTGGATATCTATAACCAAAAGAATGAAAGAGGACCCCTATCTCACTCCCTATACAAGATCAACTCAAAATGGATCAAAGACCTAAATATAAAAGCCAGGACCACAAAATTACTAGAAGAAAATGTAGGGAAACATCTTCAAGATCTTGTGGTAGGTGGTTTCTTGGACCTTACACCCAACACACAAACAACAAAAGAAAAAATATATAAACAGGACCTCCAAAAGTAATCACTTTTGCAACTCAGAAGACTTTGTCAAAAGGGTGAAATGGCAGCCAACTCAATGGGAGAAAATATTTGGAAATCATATGTCTGATAAGGGTTTAATATCCATGAGATATAAAGAGATGCTACAATAAACAATAAAAAGAAACACAACCTGATTTTAAAAATGGGCAAAAGACTTGAATAACCATTTGTCTGAAGAAGAAATACAAACGGCAAAAAAACTCATGAAAAAAATGTTCAACATCACTAGCGATTAGGGAAATGCAAATCAAAACTACAATGAGATATCATTTTACACCTATCAGAAAGGCCAGTATTAAAAAGACAGAGAACTACAAGTGTTGGAGAGGATGTGGAGAGATAGGAACACTTCTTCCCTGTTGGTGGGAATGCAGGATGGTACAACCACTATGGAGGACTGTTTGGAAGTTCCTAAAGAAGTTGAATATAGACTTGCCATGTGACCCTGCAATACCACTACTGGGTATATACCCAGAAGAACTGAGAGCAGTGACACGAACAGACATCTGCACACCGATGTTCATAGTGGCATTTTTCACACTTGCCAAAAGATGGAAACAACCCAGATGTCCATTAACCAAAGAATGGATAAACAAATTGTGGTGTATACATATGCTGAAATATTATGTGGCTGTAAGAAGAAATGAAATCGTGAAGGATCTGATAACATTGATAAACCTGTAGGACCCTATGTTGAGTGAAGCAAGCCAGACACAAAAGGATAAATACCGCATGACTGCGCTACTATGAACTAAATGTATTGTGTAAACTCATGGAGTCCATAACTAGAATATGGGTCACCAGAAAGGAGAATGAGGTTAGAGAATGGAAAGCTGAGGGTTCATCTGTGCAGAACTGGTAAAAAAGGTTGTTCATAAATCTTTGGAAATGGTTAGAAATGATGAAAGCCCATCATAGTGTTTGAAACTAGCATTGCTATTATATGGCTTTGACAGTATTTGAAAGAAAAGTCTAAGGTTATGTATATTACTAGAAGGAAAGCTAAAAAATGTAACATGGGACCGTATAGCATAGCAAAACCTCACATGAAATATGAATATGGGTAATATTGCATATATAGGACTTTTTCTTTGAAACTGAACAAATGTACATTAATGTTATAGTATCCGGCAAAAATATAACCAAAGCAAACTATGGACAGTAGTGTATAGTAATATATTAATAATCTTCTATTAAGGGTGAAAAACAGAAAATATAGTAAGTGAAATAAACTAGACAAAAGGCACTACATATTGTTTGACTCCATCTATACAAAATATAAATAAAAATAAATTAGACGGAAACAAAATAGCAGCTATATATGGCAGGGGAAGCACAGAGATTGAGAGATGATTATTAAGAGGTAGTTTTTTTATCTGTGTTTTGTTTACATTTATTATTATTGGAATAATGAAAATGCTGTAATAATGATTGAATGTTATAAATGCAGAACTATGTGATTATACCAAATACCATTGATTGTACACTATGGATAGATTATATGCTTATTAATAAGTATCAATAAAATTGATTAAAAACATGTAAAACCATCAATTTCACCTTTCAAATCAGTATTTGCTTCATATATTTTGGGGCTTTGCTGTTAGGTATATATATATTTATAATTGTTATGTCTTCTTGTTGAATTGACCCATTTATCAGTAGATAATGACCACCTTTGTCCCTCATAACTGTTTTTTTACTTAAAGTCTGTTTTATCTGATATTAGTATAGAGCTACTCAAGGTCTCTTTTGGTTACTGCTTGCATGCATATATATTTTTCCATCCTTTCACTTTCAACCTATTTATGTCTTTGAATTTAAGGTGAGTCTCTTGTGCACTGGATATAGGTGGGTCATGCTTTTTTTATTCATTTTGCAAATCTCTTCCTTTAAAAAAAATTTTTTTTAGGAAATACCAAGAATTGAACTTAGGACCTCTTACATGGGAAGCAGGCACTCAACCACTGAGCTACATCTGCTCCCCATTGAGAACTGGTTTATTCATTTGTTTGTTTTGTTTTTAGGAGGTACCAGAGATTGAACCTGGGACCTCATACATGTGAAGCAGGTGCTCAACCACATGAGCTACATCCACTCCCCAAATCTCTTCCTTTTGTCTGGAGAGTTTAAAACATTTACATTTAAAGTCACTACTGATAATGCACGACTTTCTTCTGCCATTTTGCTATTTTTTCTTTGTAAATCTTATACCTTTTTTGTCCTTCACTTCTTCCATTAATGCCTACTTTCATATTTATTTGATTTTTTGTACTGCAACATATTGAGTCCCTTCTCGTGCCTATCTGGATATATTTTTCATCTGTTTTCCTTGCAGTTGCCATGAGGTTAAAATTTAACATCCTAAACCCATATCAATCAAATTTGATACCAGTTTGACATCAATAGCAAACACATATGCATACACTGTTCTACCCTTCTACCCCCCACTTTTTTTGCACTTGCTACAAGTTATATTTTTGTATATTTTACATCCCAAACCACAAATTTATCATTACCTTTTGTGCATTTGCATTTTAGCACCTGTAGGGAGTAAGAAATGGAGTTACATACCAAAAAAGACAATATAATAATACTGGTATCTATAATTATTCAAATGGTTACCTTTACTACTAGTCTTTATTTCTTTATGCCACTTTGAACTACTGTTTAGGGCCCTTTCTTTTCAGTCTGAAGAACTCCCTTTGCATTGCTGTTAGGGCAGGGCAGGTGGTGAAACTCCCTCAGTGATGGAGTTTCAATTAAAGGCCATGGCAACTGAAAGAATAGAAGGT
>JAKSZT010036622.1:1740791-1754941 GCA_026826555.1 Tolypeutes matacus
CGGCACCGTTTTCACGGACCCAGAGCCTGACCGGCAACACCTCAGCTTTTGTTTATCTGGGAACATTTTAATCTCTCCCTCATTTTTGAAAGAAAGTCTTGCTGGGTATAAAATTCTTGGTTGGCAATTGCTTTCTTTCAGTACTTTAGTGTTTTGTGTGGTTTTTTTTGCAGTACTGGGGATTGAACTCAGGACCTCATACATGGGAAGCAGGCGCTCAGACCACTGAACTACACCATCTTCCCCTTTCAGCACTTTAAGTAGTTCAACCCACTGCCTTCTTGCCTCCATGGTTTCTGAAGGGAAATGGGTACTTGATCTTTTTGGGATCCCTTGTACATAACACGTTGCTTTTCTCTTGCAGCTTTGCTTCTTGTCCTTTGCATTCAATAGTTGTTTTTTTTTTTAAGACTTATTTATTTACTTTATCCATTTTAAACCCCCCCCTTCCCCATTTTGCTGTTTTGTGTCCATTCGTTGGGCAATTCTCTGTGTCTGTTTCCTGCCATCTCTTCTCATCCTCCTCCTCCAGACTTCACCAGGATTCGATCCTGGAGACCTCCGATGTAGGAGAGAGGTGTTCTGCCACCTGCGCCATCTCAGTTCCTGGTTTTCAGAGCTTTCGGAGCATCTCGTCTTGACTCTCCCCTGCGTCTCTCTCCTGTTATGTCATCATCTTGCTGCATGGCTCCTGGGGCCTGGTGGCTCACCGGCACACAAAGTCTGGCAACCCATGCGCCTTCTCTCTCTATATTTTTTTATTTTACCGGGAGGTCCCGGGGATCAAATCCAGGTCCCTCCATATGGCAGACGGACGCCCAACCATTTGAGCCACATCTGCCCCCCACATTCAATAGTTTGATCAGTACATTATGGAGTGTACTTTTCTTCAAGTTTATCCTGTTTGGCATTCTCTGGGTCTGTTAGATGTGTGTATTTACTTTTTTTGCTATGTTTGGGAAGTTCTCTGTCATTACTTCTTTGAATATTCCTTCTGCCCCTTTCTCTCTTTCTTTTCCCTCTGGGACTCCCATAAGGTATATCTTGGTATGTTAGATGGCATCTCAGAGGTCTATTAGGCTCTTTTTGCTTTTTATAATTCCTTTTTCTTTCTGCTCCTCAGCCTGACTCATTTCAATTGTCTTGTCTTTGGGTTTGCTGATTCTTTCTTCTGCCAGCTCCAATCTGCTGTTGAAACCTTCCAGGGAATTTTTTATTTAAGTTATTGTGGTCTTCAACTCCAGTAGTTCTGTATGATTCCTTTTTTTTTTTTTTTCTTTTTGTTTATTTTTGTTTTTGTTTTGTTTTGTTTTGTTTTGTTTTTGTTTTTTTTTGTTTTGTTTTGTTTTTTTATTTAGTCTTTCTTTTTTATTTGTTTGTTGTATGATTCCTTTTTAAAATTTCTGTCTCTTTATTGAGGTTCTTATTTTGTTCATTCGTTGCTTTACTCATATCCTTTAGTTTTTTCTCTATGTTTTCCTTCATCTCATTGGGCACATTGAAGATCATTTTCAAAAAGTCTTTGTCCAGTATATCCATAGTCTGGACTTTGTTGGTGTTTTCTGGATTTTTTCCCTTTTCCTTTGGATGGGTCATCATTTCTTGTTTGTTCGTCATGTAATCTTTTGTTGCACACTGTACATTTTAATATTTTCAAGTATAACTCTGGGATTTATTTCCTAAGTAACCAGTTTGGTGATATGACAGATTTTCTTGGTGTCATCCCTCCTATAAGGAAGGTCTTCCCAAGGCATTTTCAAAGTGCAGGGTCCTCCCTGTCTTTGCTGGGCCTGTGTCTTGTCCTGGGCTTGTGCTCGCTGGGGGCCCTAGGAGTTACAGGAGCTTGAATGCCCCTGAATTCCCAGGAGACAGACTTCCTCCCTCTCCTGCGTGTATTACTACTGGTTGTAAAACCTCTGTCCCAGGCCTTATGTGTCAATTGTTTTCTACACTGCTTTTCTCAAGCTGCTTTTGCCTGGAGGGCAAACTCTGGGAGGGGGGACACCAGAGTAGAGTTTTCCAGGTCAGTCTTCCCCAGAGCAAAAAAGTCCAGTGACCCACAGATGGAATGTCGGAGGCTCCGGACCGCCGTGGGGATGGAATGAGCGAGAGGCTGGGAAGGGCACCAGGAGCTTCTTCCATGGCTCCCAAAGCTGTGCGGCCAGTGCAGCCCTTCTCCTGTCCTCTGCAGCTCTGAGGGAGCACAGGAGCTTTACATGTCCTCCGCCTTCCTTCCTCTGGGGTGAGTTGGAACAATGGCCACCCCGGAGCCAGTTCCCCAGTGATCTGAAGTAGCTCTTCAAGAGCCGTGGTCAGCAATCAGCCCATGCCCACCCTGGATCTTGGGGAGGTGGATTTTTATGTCTCTTCTGACACCAGTAAGCAATGCCAGGGGCTGGATCCCACTGCTGACTGCTGCGAGAGGGAGGGCTGGGCGGCGTTTACCAATGTTTACCAGCTTCTTCTGCTGTCCCTGGGTGCTTCCAGTGTTCTGCTGGACTCTGGGGCCTTGAAATAGTAGATTTAGACAGTTCCTGCCTGTTTGATGGTTATTGTGGTTCTGGAGCTCCCTGCCCGCCATCTTTTCACAGTCCTCTAGCCTCATCCTGATTTTTAACCAACGTGCTTACCATTTTCTGCCTGGGTCCCAGTTCCAAATTCTCAGAGCAGAGAATCCGGTTGGCTGAGCCCAGCTCATAGCTCAATTTCCCCCAGGTTGGATGTCCAGCGCTCGTCCAGTGTGGCCAGGAGGACAAGGATGTCTGGCACAAACACGGGCCCCTAAGCACAGCCCTTCAGGAGTTTTGGGTAGGGGCATAAACCTCTGTCACTCTTAAAACCCTCTAGGTTGTATATTTACTACAAAATAAAAATATATATATATTTTAAATTTTCACAAGATTCTGATGCGTCCTTTGGTGATTAAGAGAAAGACAGGGGAAGCGGATATGGCTCAAGCAGTTGAGCTCCTGCCTACCACAGGTCCTGGGTTTGGTTCCCGGTGCCTCCTGGAGAAGACCAACAAGACAGCGAGCTGGCGTGACAGGCAGGCATTGTGAGCTGACGCAACAAGATGACACAAACAAGGAGACACAACAAAGCAGGGAGCAGATGTGGCTCAAGCGATTGAGCGCCTCCCTCCCACATGGGAGATCCCAGGTTCCCGGTGCCTCCTAAAGAGAAGACGAGCAAGACAACAAGCACACAGTGAATGGACACAGAGGGCGGGCAGTGAGCACAAACAACGGGGGTGGGGCAGGGATCAATAAAATAAATCTTAAAAAAAAAAAAAAGAGGAAGACAGGATTCTAGAAATATGTGAAGGTGTTCTAGATATTCTCCGATGCTCTGGAGAGCGGGAGGGACTTTCTTAATGACGGTTAAACCAAGCACTACGGCGGGTCCACGGTCCCCTCCCCGATGAAGCCGGGGCGGGGGTGGGCTAAGCACGGCCGGAAGGCGGCCTCTGAATGGCCAGAGAACCAGTGCTTGCATGGTCCGCAGCCTGCCAATCTTCTACGGACAAACACCATGAAACCAGCCCAGAAACCTCCAGGCAAGCAAGCGAATGTCAGGAGGTGAAATCTCGCAAGTGGGGAGCCCATGGAAACATGAGCACTTCACTGCAGCCTGAGCCACCTGCAGACAAAACTCGAAAGGGGAGAGCTGGCGGCCCCGGCACTGCTCTGCGGGACCGGGTGGGAGGGGAGAGGGCGGGGAAGGGCCCCCTCCTTATGAAAACTGGTCCTTAAATGGACTGTACCTCATCACCCCACTCTGGTGAAATCCAAAGAATGCAAACAGAGGGAACTGACCTCTAGAAGCTGCAAACAGATGCTTAAATGCCCAGAGGGACAGGGCAACCCAAGATTTAAAAAAGACTTTAAAAAACTACTACCACGCACCCCCAGTCGCTGGCTCCCCAACTTCGCGACGGGCAGTCCAGGGCATCAGGGCAGGGAGGCCCCTGCAGCCATGTGCCAGCAGACGGCCTTAGCTACGCTCACCCACGCGGCGGCCCCAAGCCCAGAGCTGGGGCCCACAACCGCCAAGCCCTAACTCCCACCCCCGCGAACGTGGCCTTGTCTGGCAGTAGGGTCCCTGCAGCGTTATTAGGTAAGGTGGGCCGCGCTGGGCGGGGTCCTGGTCCGGTGGCTGGGGGGTCCTCATGAGCAGAGGGAAATCGGGGCCCAGACTCGCAGGAGAATCGCCAGGTGAAGATGAGGCGGACGAGGCTACATGCCTCGGGGTGCCAAGGAGGGCCTAGGAGCGGGGCTGGGAGGAGCTCCCTAGAGCCTCGGGCGGCCTCCAGGCTGAGGGAATGAATGCCTGTTGATTGAAGCCCCCCAGTTTGTGGTCTTTTGTCACAGCATCCCTGGGAAGCTAAGACCCCATCCTTTCCTGACAGTAAACCTTGAGACCTGGAATCAGGAAAACATCTGTTTATTCCAAAAAAATACCAAGTTCCAGCTCCTCTGGCTGTCCTCACCAGCGAACGGGGGGGGGTGTCCCGGGAGGGGGGGGGGGGGGGGAGGGGGATGAGGAGGAGGCGGGGTCTGTGGCCGGCCTTCTGGGCCACAGCTGCCCGTCCTTGTCCTCTTGGCTCCGCACCGCACCCCTCCCCGCCAACCGGAGGCGGCCGAGGGGCGACGTGTGCACGTGCACACGTGTGTGTTAGGGGCGGGGGTGGGGTGGGGGAGACTCAGCGAGGCCCCAGCTCCGAAAGCATCGAGCAGGAGCTGGCAGGACACACCCTGCTGCACCCCGCCCCCCACTATGGCTTATTTGAGAGGAGGCCAAGGCCCCGGGGTCGGGCTGCCTGTGCCGGAGGGAACGGGGCCAGATGCCTGGAGTGGAGGCGGGAGAGCAGGTGGGGGAGCCTACAAAAGCTGGAAGGCCCTGCGCCCCCAAGGGCTGGGGCCTGGAGAAAGCTGTTTCCTGGCAGGGGGGGGCAGAGAGGCTGCCTGGAGCTGGGCAGGTGCTCCAGCCCTGTCGTCCTGGGGAAGTTACAGTCGGCCTGAGGTGCTGGGCACGGGAGGCCCCAGAAGGGCGGGAGGCCCCAGAAGGGTGGGGCCCATCCCAGCAGCCGTAAGCACGGACGGGATCGGGATCGGATCGGGAACCTGGCCTCAGCGCACAGGGCAGGGCCAGCTACCTGCCCCAGGCTCCTGGCAAGGCGGGAGTGAGCTGAGGGGCCAGTATTTTGGGGGAGACATAAGAGCGAGGGGACGGCCCAGGGGAAGGAGAGGAGGCCCCCCTCACACCTCGCCCCGGGGGCTGGGGAGGGGGGCACGTAGCCCTTTAAGAGTGGGGGAATGGCCGTCCCCTGCAACCTGTACAAAGGTTGGGCGAGTTGTGCGTTGGGAGCTGGGGCCTCCCCAGAACCCTGAGGGCTCCCCAGTGTGTTAGGGAGACAGACGAAGGCGAGGACACTTCTCGGCCACCTTGGGGCGAGGCAGAGCCCCTCTGCAGATGGCGCCAACGGGGCCTTTGCTCTACTGGAGTCCCTGCCCCAGGACCAGGCCAGCAGGCATCATGGAACACCCCAGGGAGGCTGTCAGCAGTCAGCAGTCAGCCCAGCCCATAGGGGTAGGGGTCTCTGAAAAGAGTTTGGCACAAGCCAGCGGAGGTGTCCAGGGAGCAGGGACTGGGCAAGGGGCAGTGACATCATCAGCGGGCTGGGAGTGATGGTGAGAGGTCGCTGTGCTGACCTTGTCACTGGTCAGATGGCTGGGCAAGGGGCAATGATGTTTCCAGGATGGCCAGGATGCCCCCCACCATGGGGGTGTGGGAGGTGGGCCAAGGCCAGGTCTGGTGGGGTTGGTCCAGGCATCGCTCTAAGTCAGGAGTGAGGCAGTGACATTATCAGGAAAGGCCGGAATAGAGACAATACCATCAGAGGGGGAGTAGCTGGGCCCAGCCTTTTCTGTTTTGAGGTTACAGGAAAATGGTGTGTTGTGCTGGTTCCCTTTAAGGGAACAACTGTAGGTACCATGTGATTCCAAAGACAACAGAAATACCAGTGCAGTAGAGCTTGGCCCCTAAAGATGGTGGATCCTGGGAGGTGATGACAATGACTGAAGAGGGTTCTGGGATGTGATGACACTATTGGCTGTTATGGGTCATAGGAAGTGATGACACTACTGGTTCTCATGGATCCTGGAAGGTGATGACACAATGACTGAAGAGGATCCTGGGAGGTGATGACACTATTGGCTGTCATGAGTCATAGGAGGTGATGACACCATGGTTGATGTGGGTTCTGGGAGGTGATGACACTACTGGTTCTCAAGGATCCTGGGAGGTGATGATACTATTGGCTGTCATGAGTCATAGGAGGTGATGACACCATTGGTTCTCAAGGATCCTGGGAGATGATGACAATGATTTAAGTGGGCCCTAGGAATGATGATACCGCTGGTTCTCATGGATTCTGGGAGGTGAAACAATGAAGTGGATCTTATGAGGTGATGACACCATGGTTGAAGTGGATCCTGGGAGGTGATGACACAATGATTGAAGTGAGTTCTGGGAAGTGATGACACCACTGGTTCTCATGGATCCTGGGAGGTGGCGAAACAATGATTGAAGTGGATCCTGGGAGGTGATGACACCATGGCTGTCATGGGTCATAGGAGATGATGACACCATGGTTGAAGTGGATCCTGGGAGGTGATGACACCATGGTTGTCATGGGTCATAGGATCCTGGGAGGTGATGAGACTATTGGCTGTCATGGATCATAGGAGGTGATGACACCACTGGTTCTCATGGGCCCTGGGAGGTGATGGCACAATGATTTGAGTCCTGGGAGGTGATGACACCATGGCTGTCATGGGTTATAGAAGGTGATGACACCATGGTTGAAGTGGATCCTGGGAGGTTATGACACTATTGGCTGTCATGGGTCATAGGAGGTAATGACACCATTGATTCTCATGGATCCTGGGAGGTGATGAAACAAAGATTGAAGTGGATCCTGGGAGCTGATGACACCATGGCTGTCATGGTTCATAAGAGGTGATGACACCATGGTTGAAGTGGATCCTGGGAGGTGACGACACTATTGGCTGTCATGGGTCATAGGCAGTGATGACACAATGATTAAAGTGGGTCCTGGGAAGTGATGACACCACTGGTTCTCATGGACCTTGGGAGGTGATGGCACAATGAATGAAGAGGGTTCTGGGAGGTGATAATACTACTGGCTGTCATGTGTCATAGGAGGCGATGACGCCATGGTTGAAGTGGATCCTGGGACGTGATGATGCTATTGGCTGTTATGGATCATGGATCCCCATGGTTGAAGTAGATCCTGGGAGGTGATGACTCCACAATTATGGGGCTTATAGAAAATGATGGCATCATCAGTCCTAATGAGTCCTGGTAGAGAATGTCACCATCAGCCTATGGATTCTGGAAGGTAATGGCATCATTGCTCATGGTGGGACCCAGGAGATGATGCCACCATCAGCTGTGGTGGATTACGGGAGATGATAATACAGTGGTTTTGGTGGATCCTAGGAGTGCTGCTGCCCTCAGTGTTAGAGGGTCCTGGGAGAGGCCACCATCACTGTGGGGTACCATGGAAGATAGTGACAGCATTGGCTGTGGGGGGTCATGGTGGGTGAAGACACTATTAGTCATAGGGGATCCCGGGAGATGATGCCATCACCAGGCATGGGTGACATTTGACCCCAGGTGCCAAGCCATCGTGAGCAGTGGAAGTCTAGAGCTGCTGACAATGTCATCAGCAAGATCCATAAGGAGGCACCTCCCAACCCCCACAGCAGGAGACAGAGGTGCTGATGTCTCTAGGTATGGCCAAAAGAAGTGACCCCGATGCCAGGACTCGGGGAGCCTGGTGATTCAGTCTGGAAGTGACATCGCTGCCCAGGGGTGGGACCCGAGGAGTCTGAGGAGATCCTGTACAGCGAGTCCCTCGGGCCAGGAGAAGGAGGGGCCAAGGTAATGAGGGTGGAGCAAGGCAGGAACTCCGGTGACATCACCAGCGATGGCCTCCCCGAGTGGTCACGGTCTGGGGGGGAAGCTCTTGGTGGTGACGTCCGAGCACTGGGGCAGAGTCTCGGGGTGGGGGCAGCACTGCCAACAGCCTACAGACAGACCGTCATCTCTGACAGAGGCCTACCCCTCAGCTGGCATATCAGGACAGGACGCTTTCTCCGGCGATGCCCCGACTTCTCATGACCTCACGGCCGTGGCAGGGGCACCTTGTGGTCCAATGGTGACAGCAGAAAGGGCCTCATCCTGGAGGCCTCTCTGATGATGACATCACAGTCCCTCTGATGACGCCATAGAGCAAGGCACCTTCTCTGGTGAAGGAGACAGTCCCCATGATGATGTCGTGGAAAGAGGCATTGTCTCTCTGGGGGCGCAGCAGGCGAGGTGTCCTCTCCTGCTGTGCACCCCTGGAAGATGGCTTAGTCTGCAGAGATGACGTCACAGGATGGAAGCATTTCCTCTGGGGTGAAGATGCAGGAAGAGCGTCTGCTCCTGGGGATGGTGATGCAAGAAGTCGCCTTCTGGCTAGAGCTGACATCATCAGGTGAGCCTTGTCTCTGCAGTGACATCACAGGGCTGCCTCTCGCGATGATGTCATAGGAGCAGGCAGTGTCTCTGCTCTGACGTCACAGGGAGGTGACCTCACCGGCAGGCATCTTCCTCTGTGATGACGTCATGGGAAGGGGGCCTTGCCGCAGGCAGTGACGACGCCCGGCAGGAGGCGCGGTCTCGGGGCCAAGTCCAAGCAAAGCGCCGACCTGGGCGGCGGGCCCTCGGCCGCGGGCCGCTGCGGTCCCGGGCCCCGCAGCTCAGACGGTCACCTCGTTCTTGCTGGCCGTGCGCAGGTGCTGCGGCAGGTGGTGGCCGGGGATGAACTGCAGCTGCTCCAGCGTGCCCTGGCGCGGGAAGGCGTCGGGCACCCAGGCGCGGTGGGGGTGCGCGTGCAGCCCGCGCAGCGGCGTGGGCGGGCCCCCGGGCGCCAGCAGCAGGTTGGAGTGCGAGGCGGCCAGGCCGGCGCGGGCGGCGGGCTCGGGGGGCAGCGCGGGGCTGCGCGGCGGCGACAGCAGGTGCTCGCGGCTCTGGCGCAGCGCCTCGGGCGAGGACAGCAGCAGGTGCTCCTGCGACACGAGGCGCGCGCGCGGCAGCGTGAACTCGTAGCGCGAGGCGCGGCCCCCGTCGCCCAGCAGGTGCTCCTGCGACATGACGCGCCGCGGGTGGGGCGCGGGCGCCAGCCCCAGCTCCTCGGGGCCCCAGGCGTCCGGGCGGTAGCCGCCGCCGGTGCCCGGGCGCCGCAGCGCGTGCAGGGGCAGCGTCCCGCGGGGCATCTCCGCCACGTGCCGCCGCTTCAGGTAGGCCTCGTCCAGGTCTTTCTCGGCTGGGGGCGAGGGGAAGCCGCGGGCGTGGGACCCCGGCCCGCCCAGGACCTGCCCCCGCCCGCCCCCACCCCCGTGCCGGGCCCCCTCCCTGGTCACTAGCGGGGGCACGGATGAGTGGGGCCCAGGCTCTCATGCAGATTCCCAGGCCTCCCCCGCGCAGCGCCGGGACCGCCCGGTTTTCCTTCACGGGCCGGGGTTTCTCAGACTCAGAGTGGCAGCCCACTAGTGGGCTGCGAAGGCTGTTTTGCGGGTAGAATATGAAATGAAATGGAAGAGAATAGACACTTTTCAGAAGGCGTCCACAGCAGAAGGAACGAGGGCCAGGACTTCCGGGGAAGCGTGTACTTCAGGGCTGTGTGAGTTATTGAAGGGCTCACGGACGACACAGCGCACTGGCTCGCCGTGTTTTAAAATGAGCCACCAAAAAACAGGGTGGAGGAAGGGCACACTAACAAAGTGTTAAAGCTGCTCGTTGTTAAAGCTGGGTGATGGGAACGTAGGGGCTCGTTCTACAATTTTCTCTAGTCCTGGGCATGTTTGAAAATGCCCAAAAGAGCATTCAAAACCCCTTTGTAATTAAAAAAATAGGTATGTGTATATATGTGTGTCTCCCAGGTCATAATATCAAAAGTTTTTCTTACTGTAGTTTTCACTTAAAAATGTTTGAAAGTCATTCCGCTGCCAGAGGTAGCACTGCCCAGAGATGTCCAATCACATCAGTGATTGGCTCAAGGGTTAGCATGAGACCCAGTCTGGGCCAATGGGAGTCAGACTGGGATTTTGCTGTAATCATTGAGAAATGATTTTTTTTTTTTGCCAAGGTGCTAACTGGTAGGACAGCAGCCTGGAAATTCTTGGGGACATCTGGAGAATCAGTCTGAAAATGAAGCCAGCCCCCTGTCTAGTGGAGCCTAGAGATGTTGAATCCTGGCCACAGTTTTTGAGCTCCTGGACCCAACCACACCTGAAGCTCAAGACCTATAGACTTTCTGTTACCCAGCTTCTTTTTTTTTTTCTTAAGTTATTAATCACAAATGCAAGTTCTGACAAATATGGCAGGTCTTGTGGGGGGAGAGTGGGGACATGAATTTGCATTTTCAAGTAATTCTGATACAAAATCGCCCCAGGTGATTCTGGAACAAACTTGGAGAAAAGCCTGAGGGAGGCTCTGAAGTGTCAGCTGGGGCTGGGGCACTGTCCCTCAGTGTTGAACCAGGCCCCTGGTGCTGACCCCGCCCAGCCCCCCGCTCTGCCCCCGGCCCCAGGACTCACCCAGCCTCTTGAGGGAGGAGTAGCGGTTGAGTTCAGACTTCACAGCGGCCTCATAGGACGGGGGAAGATGCGAGAGATTGTGGAAGGACCGAGAACAGGAGAGAGTCGAGTAGTGCAAGGATGGGCTGGGCGGTGGTGCGGCCCTCCAGTCTGGGAAGAGGGGGCAGGGCTGGGTCAGTGCGTCCCCACCCCCTCAGACCCAGAGTCCAGGCCGGGCCCCTCCTCCCTCAGACCCCGTCCTGGCTCCGGGCCCCCTCCTCCCTCAGACCCCGTCCTGGCTCCGGGCCCCCTCCTCCCTCAGACCCAGCAGTCCCGGAGAGTTGGAAGTCTGGATTTAAAGCCCCTCCAAGCTCCAGCAGTTCAGGCTCTTCTGCTCCAGGGCTCACATCAGCCGCCCCCCCCGGGGGTCCCCATACCCATCGTGGCAGCATGGTGCTTGGGGCTGTTGACGCCGAGGTGCAGGTAGTTGTGGTGCAGGTTTTCTGTGGGGCCAAGAAGGGAGGCGCATTACTGCCATCACCTGTGCCCGCCAGCACTGCTGAACCGGGCTCCGGGGAGAGTCCTGGCCCCCAGCTCAGCCCCACAACCAGCACCTTCTTAGAGCTCCACGGAGCAGCCTGTGCCCTTGGACACTCAGGGGAAACAGGTGGAGGGTGTGGGCACAGGCTCCAGGCTGGGTAAGTGGGTGGCTTCCCATCGCAGCCATCCACTCCAACACCTCCTCTGTCACGTCCACTCACTGCCCAGCTCTGTCCCTCTTGCCTCCTGAACCTCTGTCCCAGCCGGTCCTTGCTCCTGAATCACCAGCCCGTGGGCCTGGCCCCAGCTGGCCTCTGCAGCCTCATCTCCCTTCCCTCCCCTCAAGCCAAACTGCTCCCAGATTGCTGAATGAGCTAAGGAGCCCAGCACCTGCCCCTGGGCCTTTGCACATGCTACATAGTTCTCTCTGTCTTGAAGCCTTTCCTCACCTTCTTTGCCTGAAGGACTCCTATTCATGCCTCAAAATCCAGCTCAAACGTCTCTTCTTTGTTACTACACAAATCCCATCCCACCCCCATCCCTTCTGAAAGCCCCTGTCCACCCTCCCCACTGGCCTTGGCTCTGCTCCAGAGCCCCCTCCCCCAGACCCAAGTAGCGCCCATCACCCTCCAGGCCTTTGCTCTATCACTTCCTGGGAGAAGCCCTCCTCCCCCCAAAGCAGACGAGACCCTTTGGGACCCCTCTGCAGCTCCCCGCCACCACGGATGCAGCTCTTCATAAAAGGAGAATATCAGCACACAGCACTTTTCCTGTGCTGCAGGCTCACTCACAACGACCCTGTTATGCTCCCATTTTATGGGTGGGGAAGCTGAGACCCACAGAGAGGAAGCCCCTTGCCCCGGGTCACTCAGTGGCAGTGCCAGGACTCGAAGCCAGGCAGTTTGGCTCCCCGACACAGTCTCCTCGGGTGGCCTGAGCTGACCTGGAAGGCATCTGAACCACCACGGCCGAAGACACCCACCCGGGCGGTCAACAGGAGGGCTGCGAGGGGCCCTCCCGCCTTGCCCAGGACGGCTCCCCTCCCTCCCACGCCCCCACCGCTATGGGCCATGGACGAGAGTCCGATGGTGGGGCCGCTCAGGGGGGACAGAGGGGGAGGGCTGGGGGTGGGGACGTGGGAGGGGGCCCCTCACCGAGATTGGAGGGCTTCACGGTGCTGTAGAGGTTCTTGGGCGTCCTCGGGGGCAGGCTGTCGGGACCCCCCACTCCTGGGGTCAGGGAACTGCTCCTGGCCCGGTCCGGGCGGGTGCCAGGCCCCGACTGATGCCTCAAGATGTCCACCAGAGCCCTGGAGGCGGGAGAGGGGCAGTCAGTGGCCTGGGGAGGGGGCGGTGTGGCCCAGGTCCCCCCCCAGCTTTGGGGGAAATCTGCCAGCTGGGGCGGCACCTGGCCCTGGGCCCCTCCACCACCATCCGTGGGTGCCCCCCATTCTTTTTGAGCCCCACCCTTCTGAGGGCCCTCCACATCCCTCTCCCTGTGGCCCAGCCCGTCCCTGAACCTGGGACCCCATTCCTGTTCCTTAGTTACTTTCCCCTTAGCAATTTAGGCCATTGGCGGGGATCGCAGGCCCCAGACTAGAAACCACCGGATCGCCCTTCACCCCCTTGCCTCAGAGTCCTCTGCTTCTGTCTCGGGACCACTTCCAACCGCCTCCACCTCTCACTTGGGTCACCGCAGCAGCCTCCCACCTGGTCTCCCCGCTTCCGGCCCCCCTACAGTGGAATGCCACTTGCACAGCCCGAGAGACCTTTCAAAACTGTCAGATGGCCTCACGCCCCTGCTCAAAGTCCTGCAGCGCCTGCCCCCCCACGCGGAGCATAAACCCCGGCCCCTGCCTGCTTCTCGGGCCTCCTCGCCCGCGCGCTCCAGCTGCACCGGCCCTTTCCTGTCCTGCGAACACCGCCAGCGCAGGGCCTTTGCTCTCGCCCTCCGCTGCGCCTGGAACGCCCTTCCCACGCGTGGCTGCGGGACCCGCTCCCTCCTTTCTTTCAAACGCCTCCGCTCAACGAGACCTTCACCATCTAAGGCAGCCTGTCCCCTTCTCCACTCTACACTGCTTTATTTTCTTCACAGCAGTTACCAATTTCCAAACTTCTATTGCCTACTTATGAAATAATTACAGCCCGAATGGGTGGGGGCTATGACTAGTCCCATTGCACAGACGAGGAAACTGAGGCACAGAGAGCTTAAGAAACTCGCCCAGGGTGGCACAGCTGGCAGGTAAGGCCCTTGCTCTGTCCACTGCGGCATCCCCCGCTCCCGGCCCCCAGGAGGGGCGCCAAGGCCTGACCCTCGCCTTGGGCCTCCACAGCGGAGTCTACGAAGGGGGAGCGATGCTCTCGGGCCCCGCCCATCTCGCACCGCCCCTGCGCCCCCTTACCGGCCCACGCCCCCGTCCCCGCCGGCTCCACCCCGCCCAGGCCCTGTCCCCGTCCGTGCACGCACCTGGGCACGTTGATCTCCCGGTGCGCCCTGGGCGCGCGCGACGCCTTGCTGAAGGCCACTTTGGCGCCGACGCCCACGGCCAGGGCGAAGCTGATGACCCCGCACACCACGTAGGCCGTACTGCCCCCCGGGCCCTCGCCGCCCCGGGCCCCCGCGCCCCCCGGCGCGCGGCGGGCCCGGCGGGCAATGGCTCCAGGACCGGCGCGGCGCGGGCGCCCCCGCCAGCCGAGCTCTGCCACGGCTACTACGACGTCATGGGCCAGTACGACGCCACGTTCAACTGCAGCACGGGCTCCTACCGCTTCTGCTGCGGCACCTGCCACTACCGCTTCTGCTGCGAGCACCGCCACATGCGCCTGGCGCAGGCCTCCTGCTCCAACTACGACACGCCGCGCTGGGCCACCACGCCGCCGCCGCTGGCCGGGGGCGCCGGGGGCGCCGGGGGCGCGGGCGGGGGGCTGGGGCCGGGCCAGGCCGGGTGGCTGGAGGGGGGCC
>JAKSZT010036645.1:0-16955 GCA_026826555.1 Tolypeutes matacus
GCCCCTTGTCCTGGGGCTTGGTGGCGGGGCGACTGGCGCTCTGGGCAGCGGAGGCCTGTGAGAGACCCCGCTCACACAGCCCTGCCCTGAGCCCCAGCACTGCTGAGGGCTGTGCCCTCGATACCCGCCCTTCACGGAAGTGGAGCTGCTCAGGCGGAGGTGCCCACAGCGCCGAGGGATGCCCCCCAGGACACATGAGGTCTACTGCTGTGCACTGAGCGGATGGCTCCCAAAGGATGCTGAGACAGGAAGGTCGCTCCCGGAGGCAGGCGAGGGGGGAGTAAGTAAAGCCAGAGAGAAGCCTCGGCAGAATCCAGGAGCAGAGAGTCCCGTAGCGGGGGCCAGCGCTGAGCACCCTGCACTTCCCCTGAGCACGGAAACACCCAACACAAAGAGAAAGACCAAGCTGGCAACCTTTGTAACGTTTGTAAAGGAGAGGGAGGGATGGAGGAAAGGGAAGAAGAGAAAGAGAACCTAACTAAACAGGGGTGGCAATATTAACAAAAGGAGAGAAAGAGAAGATTTAGATGAGAAAATTATTCATTTATTCAACAAATACTGAACTACTCTTAAAGAGTAGTCACTCATTTCGGCACTTGGAATACATCATGGAACAAAATGTGGAGGGAAGGAGGGAGGGAGGGAGGATGGGAGAGGGAAATCCTGCCTTGTAAACTTATAGTGGTGGGGGGGGTGTGGGTTTATAGAATAAACATAGCCATAGTAAATTAATATATTTTAATATTTATATTAAATATAATATAAATATATTCTGGGGAATATATATATATATATGGTCTGGGGAAGAGAGTGCCAGGCAGGGCCTGCCGTGTGGGGCCAAGGCAGGCAGGCAGCGACTCTGAGAAGAGCAGGCTCCTGTGTGGCTGACCCAGAGTGAAGGGGAGGAGTGGGGAAGATGAAGAGGACGGGGGGTGGCAAGACAAGAGGACAAGGGGAGGAGAGGAGGAGGAGCCAGAGAGGTCATGGGAGGACCACGTCGTAGACTCAGAGCCGCCATCAGGACTAGGGTTCTGACTGAGATGGGAGCCTGGTCTGGAGGGCTCTAAGCAGAGGATAGATGGGATCTGGGTTATGGTTTTTTTTTTGGTTTTGTTTTTTTTTAGGAGGTACGGGGGATTGAACCCAGGACCTCATACATGGAAAGCAGGCACTCAACCACTGTGCTACAATGCTCCCCAATGAAAGTTTTTTTTTTTTTTTCATTTATTTTTAGGAGGTACTGGGGGTCGAACTCAGGACATTGTATATGGCAAGCAGGCGCTCAACCATTTGAGCTAAATCCACTCCCCTAGTTTATGTTTCTTAAAAAGATTGCTCTGACATAATGGAACTAGAAAATATAATTTAAGAACGTTTTAAGTAGAATGAAAAAATTAAAAAAGTAAAATCAGATATTAATGCAAAAATAAAGTATATATATTAGGTTGAAAAGAAAATATATTGAAATTGCTGATATTCTGCTTTTAACCTACAAAATGAGAACTTCAAATAAATCTAATAAATTCATCAAGGAGATAAAAGAAAACACAAATAACTTAAAGAATGAAAAAGAAAAGACAACCACAGAGAAGAGAGTAATTACGTTTTAATTTAGATAGGGTAATCCTATCTAAAGTTTAAATGAATGGTCACTTTGCTGAAAAATAAAAAGTTCAAATTGCTAAGAAAATAGTTGCAAAATGAGTTAAAATCCTAAAAATACCAATAACAAGGAGGAACTGGGGGAAAAACAGTAAAGGAACTACTCCTTAGAAAGGCCCTGAATTGCTATCCTACAGAACGCAAGAGCAGCCAAGTCATACTTCCTGGAGCAAGGGCTGAGTGCCATCTGCTGGCAGACCAAGGAAGTGCATGCAAGAAAATTAAAAATAAGTAGGAGAGGCTTTTTCTGGCCTCTATAGCCTCCCTGCCCAAGGCCCTAGGAAGTGCCTCTACAACCAATTACTGGGTCCAGTGCCCAGTTTTGAGCAACCAGCAGGACAATCCTAACAATCCAGGTCAAGCCCAAAATCAAAGAGCAGTGGTAGTCCACGGCCTCCTGCCACTAAATCCCTAAAAGAGAAAGAGACTGAGCATCTGAGTAAACTACATCTTAATCAAATGCTTAGATATCAGCAAAAAATTATGAGCCACACTAAGAAAATAGAAGACATGGCCCAAGAAAAGGAATACATCAAAGCCCCAGGAGTGATGCAAAATTCGAGAGAACTAATCAGTGAGATGTGCACAAGTATCCAAAATCAAATTAATGACTTGAAAGACAATATAAAGAGATAAATGACATCAAGAAGACATTGAGTGAATGAAAAGACTTTGAAATCCTGAACAGAAAAGTAACAGAGCTCATGGGAATGAAAGACACAATAGGTGAGATTTAAAACACATTTGAGGCATACAACAGCAGACTAGAAATGATAAAAGAAGAATAAGTGATACTGAAGACAGAGCAGCTAAAATTGAGGAGAGAAAAGAACAGAGAGAGAAAAGAATGGGAAAAAATGAACAGGGGCTCAGAGAGTTGAATGACAACACAAAACGCAAGAACAAAGGTGTCATGGGAGTTCCAGAAGGGGAAGAGAAGGGAAAAGGGGTAGAAAGAGTATTTGAGGAAATAATAGCTGAAAATTTCCCAACTCTCACAAAAGAAATGAACTTGCATGTCCAAGAAGCACACCGTACCCCAATCAGAATAAATCCAAATAGACCTACTCCAAGACACATACTACACAGAATGCCAAATGTCAAAGATAAAGAGAAAATTCTCAGAGTAGCAAGGGAGAAGCAAACCATCACATATGAGGGACGACCAGTAAGACTTAGCACAGATTTCTCTTCAGAAACCATGGAGGCGAGAAGACAGTGGTATGATACAATTAGGATACTGAAAGAGAAAAACTGCCAGCCGAGAATTCTTTATCCAGCAAAACTGTCCTTCAAATATGAAGGTGAGTATAAAGTATTCACAAACAGAAACTAAGAGAGTTTGCAAAAAAGAATCCACTTTTGCAGGAAATATTAAAGGAAGCCTTAGAACCTGAAAGAAAAAGACAGGAGAGACAGGCATGGAGGAGAGTATAGAAGAAAGAAAAGCAGAAAGGATAACCAAAAGAGTAAAAAGAGAGACAAAAACAAGATGACATATGAAAACCAAAGAATAAAATAGAGGAAATAAATTGTGCATTTACAGTAATATCACTGAATGTGAATGGATTAAACTCCCCAATGAAAAGATACAGGCTGATAGAATGGATAAAATAACATGAGCCATCCATATGCTGCTTACAAGAAACTCACCTTAGACCCAGGGATACAAACCGGCTAAAAGTGAAAGGTTGGAAAAAGATACTCCATGTGAATAGTAACCAGAAAAAAGCAGGGAAAGCTATACTAATATCAGACAAAGCAGACTTTAAATGCAAAAAAGTTATAAGAGATACAGAAGGCCATTATATATTAATAAAAGGGACAAGCCACCAGGAAGATATAACAGTCATAAATATCTATGCACCTAACCAGGGTGCCCCAAAATATTTGAGACAAACTCTGGCAAAACTGAAGGGAGAAATAATTATTTCTACAAGACTCGTTGGAGACTTTAACACCCCACTCACATCATTAGATAGAACAACTAGACAGAAGATCAACAAGGAAACAGAGAACTTGAACACTATGATAAACAAGTTAGAACTAACAGACATATATAGAACACTGCATCCAAACTCAGCAGGTTACATATTCTTCCCAAGTGCCCATGGATCTTTCTCCAGGATAGACCATATGTTAGGTCACAATGCAGCTCTCAATAAATATAAAAATATTGAAATTATACAAAGCACCTTCTCAGATCACAATGGAATGAAACTAGAAATCAAAATAGATGGGAAAAAAGTAAATTTGCAAATACATGGAGACTGAACAACACACTCCTAAATATTTGGTGGCTCAAAGAAGAAATTGCAAGTGAAATCTGTAAATATATTGAGACAAATGAAAATTAGAACACAACATATCAAAACTTGTGGGATACAGTGAACGCAGTCTTGAGAGGGAAATTTATAGCCCTAAATGCCTATATTAAAAAAGAAGGAAGAGCTAAACTCAAAGTTTTAACTGAACAACTAGAGAAACTAGAAAAAGAACAGCAAACTAACTCCAAACAAAGTAGAAGGAAAGAAAAATAAAGATTAGAGCAGAAATAAATGAAAAGGAGAAAGAAAAAGAAAAAACAATAGAGAAAATCAACAAAACTAAAAGCTGGTCTTTGAGAAGATCAATAAAATTGACAAACCCCTCGCTAGACTAACAAAGAAAAAAAGAGAGAAGATGCAAAATAAATACAATCAGAAATGAAAGGGGGGAAGTTACAAATGACCCCACAGAAATAAAAAGAATGAGAAGAGGATATTATGAGAAACTATATGCCAACAAACTAGACAACCTAGATGAAACGAATCTAGGTTCCTAGAAACGAACAACCAGCCTACACTGACGTTACAAGAAATACAAGAACTTAACAAACCAATTACATTTAAGGAGATTGAATCTGTCATCAAAAATCTACCAGCAAAGAAAAGTCCAGGACCAGATGGCTTCACAGGTGAATTCTACCATCATCGTTTCGTTGGCTGTCCAGCGCAGGCCTGAGGCACTGGAGAGGAGGACTGGCCGCATACCTGCTGGGTTTCAGGCCTCCACCAGCACAGGAACAATCTGAAGGCTTTTACGTCTCTGAGAAATATACTTCACAAATAAATTGGAAATTAAATAAAAGAAGTAGAAAAATCATGATTAGGAGATTTATAAATAAATATAACTGTTAGATTGGGGGGAAATTGCTTTTCATATATACCCAGACAGAGCCTGCTAAGTGGGGGTTGATTTCATGTGGCTCTGTGGCTTGTCTGGTGTCTGGATGTCCCTAGGACCCTCAGAAGCACCTGTGTTTGAGGCTTTGTTTACTGTGGCAGTTTGTGAAGTCTGGCTGAGACCAACATAAATGTAACCTCCGAATGGTTTCCTGACTCACTTTGAAATCTCTTAACCATAAAAAACTATTTTATTTAATATTTCTCCAAATGCATTACTGATTAATGCTTGGTAATAATCCCTCAGTGCCAGGGAGGCTCATCCCTGGGACTCATGTCCCATGTTGGCGGGGAAGGTAGTGAGGATATTTGCAGCGTTTGGCTTAGAGAGAGGCTACACTTGAGTAACAAGGAGTTTTTCAGGAGGTAACTCTTAGGCATTAATTATAATTAGGCTTAGTTTCATTATTACAAGAATAAGGTTCATTACGTGCAAGAATGTAGATCGAGGGCTTGGCTTATCAGCCTGTTTTCTCTTATTAGTCAAGGCTTATATATTCCAGAACTTTTGGCCATCCTACTTGAGAAAGTAGCAGGACTTCCCCAGGAGGGAAGTTTAATGTTTTGTTAGCTACTGTGAGGGCCTCTATCTATCCAGAAAACCTACCTATGGCAACAAAGACACAGTTATATCCCATACAAGTATGTAGCTATATAACATTCAAGATGTTCAAAAGGCCCTGTCTGTAGAGACTCCTGCTGTGTCCCACCTTTACCTTCTGAGGCAATTTGAATTTGGTGAATCCCAAAAAGGGAAAGATTATGTTTTTTAACTAATCCATTCCTGTTGGTGTGAGACCATTTGACTGCGCTACATCAGTGAAGCATGACTCAGGTTGAGTTTCTGCCCTCTGGCTGGGTCTGATATAAATGGAGACAGAGAAAGAGAGAGAGAGAGAGACAGACAGACATACAGACATGCAGGAAAAGGGAGCTGTACCATTTTGATCTGTCATGAGAGAGAAATGACTCCAGGTTTGCCCACAACTGAGCTCAAGGAAAGACGCTCCAGAGGCTCAAGGACCTGAGGCCCAGGGAGAGATGACTGATTGGCCACAGCTGAGTTCAAGGAGAGAGTCCAGCAGACCCACTGTCTTGCCTGATTGCCACATTGCAGGACACTAGGATCAACAGTAGCTGTCTTTGGTGAGAAAACACCTCTGATGATGCCTTGATTTGGACATTTCCTTGACTCAGAACTGTAAGCTTTGACCTCAAATAAATCCCCATTATAAAAGCCAACACATTGCTGGTTTTTGCATTGGCAGCCCTGTGGCAAACTAAGACACCTTCTTACCAGGGTTATGTTTCATTGTCAGGTAGAACATACTTGCCTTGCTTCTTGCCTAAAGTTCTTCTTTTTTTTTCCTTTTTCCTGAAGATGAAGCCTTGACCTGCAGCTGGCACATGCAATTTCAGAGACACCTCAGAGTAAAACAGTATAACTGACAAGGAAATTTGGTTGTTTGTGTGACATATAACATTTTTCTAATAATAAAAAATGCAACATTCCCATAACTCGCACTATTGTTAACCCTCAACATGGGTGTGGTTCCTTTGCTACAACTGATGCAAGAATGTTAAAATACTGCTGTTGGGGGCGGATGTGGCTCAACGGGTTGGGCGTCCGTCTCCCATATGGAGGGACCCAGGTTCGATCCCCGGGACCTCCCAGTAAAAAAAGGAAAAAAAAAAAAAATTGCTGTTAACTCTTGTCCATATTTTGCCTTGGGTGCATTTTCCCCCATATATCACCCTGTTATTAACACTTTGTACCAGTGACATACTTTTGTTATAGATCCTAAAATAACATTCTTTTATTTGTATTATTAACCACAATCCTCATCCATCATAGGGTTCACTGTTTCATACAATGCCATGTTTTATCTTCTAGCTTCCCTTCTACTAACATATATGACCCCAAACTTCCCCTTTCAACCACATTCACACATGCCAGTACCATGCTGTTTTGATTAATGTGGCTTTGTAATAAGTTTTTAGATCTGGAAGTGTGAGTTCTCCAACTTCATTCTTCTTTTTCAAGATGCCTTTAGCTATTTGGGGTCCCATACCCTTCTGTTTAAATTTGATGATTGGCTTTTCCATATCTGCAAAGAATGTTGCTGGAATTTTGATTGGTATTGCATTAAATCTATAAATTGCTTTGGTAATATTGACATCTTAATGATTTTTAGTCTTCACAAGGAATGTCCTTAAATTTATTTGGGTCTTCTGTAATTTCTTTTAGAATATTTTCTAGTTTTCTGTATACAAGTCCCTTACGTCCTTGGTCACATTTATTCCTAGATATCTGATTCTTTTATTTGCTACCGTGATTGGAGTATTTTCTTAATTTCTTCTTCCAATTGTTGATTGCTTGTGAATAGAAACACTACTGACTTTTGAGTGTTGATTTGTACCCCACCACTTTGCTGAATTCATTTATTAGCTTTAGGTGCTTTATTGTGGATTTTTCAGGATTTTCTGTATATAGGATCATATCATCTGCAAATAGGGAAAGTTTTACTTCTTGTTTTCCTATTTGGATACTTTTTATTTCTTTTTCTTACCTAATTTCTCCAGCAAGAAGTTACAGTACATTGTTCAATAATAGTGGTTACAGTGGGCTCCCTTGACTTGTTCCGGATCTTAGAGGGAAAGCTTTCAGTCTTTCACTTTTAAGTAGTATGTTAGCTTTGGGCTTTCCATATATGCCCTTGATCATGTTGGGGAAGTTTCCTTCTATGCCCAGTGTTCTAAGTGTTTTTATCAAGAGAGGGTGCTGGATTTGCCAAGTGCCTTTTCTGCCTCAATTGAGATGATCATGTGGTTTGTTCCTTCTTTCTGTTAATGTGGTGTATTACATTAATTGATTTTCTTATGTTGAACCAGCTTTGCAGACCAGGGATAAATCCCACCTGATCATGAGGTATAATTCCTTTAATATGATGTTGTATTTGTTTTTCTAACATTTTGTTGAGGATTTTTGCATCTATACTCATAAGAGATATTTGGTGTGTGGTTTTCTTTTCTTGTGGTATCTATATCTGGCTTTAATTTATTGGTATACAGTTGTTCATTCTATAAGAGTATCCTCTTATAGTCCTTTTTATTTCAGCAGGGCCAGTAGTCATGCCCCCCCTTTCATTTCTGATTTTCATTATTTGTATCCTCTCTCTTACTTTGTCAGCCTAGCTAAAGGTTTGTCAATTTTATTGATCTTTTCGAAGAACCAACTTTTGGTTTTGTTGATTCTATTATTTTTTTGTTTGATATTTCATTTACCTCCTCTCTAATCTTTGTTATTTCTTTCCTTCCATTCACTTTGTTTTTTTTGTTGTTCTTCTTTTTCTAGTTCTTCAAGTTTTGAGCTCAGGTCTCTGATTTGAAGTCTTTCCTCTTTTTTAAGGTATTTAAAGTTATAAATTTCCCTCTCAGCACAGCTTTCATTGCATCCCATAAATTTTGGTATGCTGTATTTTCATTCACTTAAAGATATTTCCTAATTTTGCTTCTGATTCCCTCTTTAAACCATTAGTTGAGTATGTTGTTTAATTTCCACATATTTGTGAATTTTCCATTTCTTCCTCTGTTATCAATTTCTAGCTTCATTCTGTTGTGATCAGAGAATATATATTTTTGTGATTTCAATATTTTTGATTTATTGAGACTTGTTTTGTGACCTAACATATAGTCTATCCTGGAGACTTATCCATGTGCACTCGAGAAGAATGTGTATTCTGCTTTTGTTGAGTGCAGTATTCTATATATGTCTGTTAAGGCTAGTTGGTTTATTTTATCACTCAAGTCCTGTACTGTTTTATTGATCCTCTGGCTAGAATTTCAATCTATTTTGGAGAGTGGTATGTTAAAGTCTCCTGCTATTAATGCAGAACCATCAATTTCTCCCTTCAAATTTGTCAGTATTTGCTTCATATATTTTGGGGCTCTGCTGTTAGGTGCATATATATTTATAATTGTTGCGTCTTCCTGTAGAACTGTTCCGTTTACCAGTATACGATGACCTTCTTTGTCCCTCGTAACTGTTTTTGACTTAAAGTCTATTTCATCCAATATTAGTATAGCCAGCCCAGCTCTCTTTTGGTTACTACTTTGCATGGTATATTTTTTTCCATCATTCACCCTCAACCCACCTATATATCTTTGAATTTAAGGTGAGTCTCTTGCAGACAGCATATAGTTGGGTCATACTTTTAAAATTCATTCTGCCAATCTCTGCTTTTTGATGGGAGAGTTTAATACATTTATATTTAAAGTCACTAGTGATAATATAGGACTTTCTTCTGCCATTTTTTTAAATTTAGCCTTTTTAAGTCTTAAACCATTTTTGTCCCTCACTTCCATTAGCACCTACATTTATATGTATTTGCTTTATTCTGTTGTACCATATTGTGTGTCTTCTCATTTCTATCTGGATATATTTTCATTTATATTCCACGTGGTTATTATGAGGTTAACGTCCTAAATATATAACAAGCATATTTGGTTTGATACTACTAACTTCAATAGCATGCACATATACTTTTTTTTTTTTTTTTTTCCTCGTGAACTTAGATGTGAAAATTTTTTTTTTCTTTTTTTTTTTTTTTTTATTATGGGTAAAAATCAAAATTCTCACAATACATTATACTTTTTTTTTAAACTTTATTTTGAACATTTAATAATTGAAAATTTAAACAATTAAAAACTAAAAAGTAAACACAGATGAATATATACATTTCTCAATTAAATGTACTGAATACATATAAAAAAATTTTTGAATCAAACAATATTTTACACAATATATTTGGTTCATAGTAACACATTCATACAGTATTTGTCCTTTTGAGTCTGGCTTGCTTCACTCAACATAATGTCCTCCAGGTTCATCCATGTTGCCATATGCTTCACGACTTCATTTCTTCTTACAGCTGCATAATATTCCATTGTGTGAATAGACTACAGGTTGTTTATCCATTCGTCTGTTGATGGACACCTGGGTTGTTTCCAACTTTTGGCAATCGTGAATAATGTCGCTATGAACATCGGTGTGCAGATGTCTGTTCGTGTCACTGCTCTCAGTTCTTCTGGGCATATACCCAGTAGTGGTATTGCAGGGTCACGTGGCAAGTCTATATTCAACTTCTTTAGAAACTGCCAAACAGTCCTCCACAGTGGCTGTACCATTCTGCATTCCCACCAACAGTGAAGAAGTGTTCCTCTCTCTCCACATCCTCTCCAACACTTGTAGTTTTCTGTCTTTTTAATAGTGGCCATTCTGGGAAACGGATGTGGCTCAGGAGGTTCGGCGTCCGTCTACCATATGGAGAGACCAGGGTTCGGTCCCCAGTACCTCCCGGTAAAGAAAAAAAAAAAAATAGTGGCCATTCTGATAGGTGTGAAATGATATCTCATTGTAGTTCTGATTTGCATTTCCCTAATCAAGAGTGATTTTGAGCATTTCTTCATGTGTTTTTTTTGTCATTTGTATTTCTTCTTTGGAAAAATGTCTATTCAAGTCTTTTGCCCATTTTTTTAACTGGGTCATTTGTCTTTTCATTGTTGAGTTGTAACATCTCTTTATATATCCTGGATATTAAACCCTTATCAGATATGTGATTTCCAAATATTTTTTCCCATTGAGTTGGCTGCCTTTTCACCCTTTTGACAAAGTCCTGTGAGGTGCAAAAGCATTTAATTTTGAGGAGGTCCCATTTATCTATTTTTCCTTTTCCTGCACGTGCTTTGGGTGTAAGGTCCAAGACACCACCATCTACTAAAAGGTCTTGAATACGTTTCCCTACATTTTCTTCTAGTAGTTTTATTTTATTTATTTATTTATTTATTTATTTATTTTTAAAGCATGTTCTTTTTTTTTTTTTTAAAGATTTTATTTATTTATTCATTTATCCCCCCCTTACTGCTTGCGCCTGCTGGGTCAGCCAACCACGCCGTGCGGGAGGGCCCGCCCTCACCAGGAGGCCCCGGGAACCGAACCTGGGGCCTCCCATATGGCAAACGGGAGCCCCACTGATTGAGCCACAGCCGCTTCCCATCTTCTAGTAGTTTTATAGTCCTGGAATTTATATTTAGATCTTTGATCCACTTTGAGTTGATTCTTGTATAGGGGGTGAGATAGGGGTCCTCTTTCATTCTTTTGGTTATAGATATCCAGTTCTCCCAACACCATTTGTTGAAGAGACTGTTTTGTCCCATTAACATGGACTTGATAGGTTTGTCAAAAACCAGTTGACTGTAGAGGTGAGGGTTTATTTCTGGGTTCTCAATTCTATTCCACTGATCAATGTGTCTATCTTTATGCCAGTACCATGTTTTGATCACTGTAGCTTTGTAATATATTTCAAGGTCAGGCAGTGAAATTCCTCCCACCTCACTCTTCTTTTTTAGGATGCTTTTGGCTATTCAGGGGCACTTACCCTTCCAAATGAATTTGGCAATTGCCTTCTCTAACTCTGTAAAGTAAGCTGTTGGGATTTTTATTCGTATTGCATTGAATCTATAAATCAGTTTGGGTAAGAGTGGCATCTTCATGATATTTATTCTTCCAATCCATGAACACAGAGTGTCTTTCCATTTATTAGGGTCTTTTTAAAATTTCCTTTAGCATTGTTTTGTAGTTTTCTGCATATAGGTCCTGTACTTCTTTGGTTAAATTAACTCCTAGGTATTTGAGTCTTTTTGTTGCTATTGAAAATGGAATTTTCCTCCTGATTTCCTCCTCAGATTGTTCAGTACTAGTGTACAAAAACATTACTGATTTTTGTGTGTTGACCTTATATCCTGCCACTTTGCTGAACTCATTTTTTAGTTCAAGTAGCTTTGTTGTAGATACTTCTTTGGTTAAATTAACTCCTAGGTATTTGAGTGTTTTTGTTGCTATTGAAAATGGAATTTTTCCCCTAATTTCCTCCTTAGATAGTTCAGTTCGACTGTAGAAAAACATTACTGATTTTTGCATGTTGATCTTGTATCCTGCCACTTTGCTGAACTCATTTATTAGCTCAAGTAGCTTTGTCATGGATACTTCAGCATTTTCTAAGTACAGGATCAAGTCATACACAAACAGTGAGAGTTTTACTTCCACTTTTCCCATTTGGATGCCTTCAATTTTTTTTCCTTGTCTATTTGCCCTCGCTAGAACTTCTAGTACAATATTGAATAGCAATGGTTACAGTGGGCATCCTTGTCTTGTTCCCAATCATAGCAGGAAAGCTTTCAACTTTTCCCCATTGAGTTTGATGTTGGCTGTGGGTTTTTCATATATGCCTTTCATCATATTGAGGAATTTTCCTTCTATTCCTATCTTTTGAAGTGTTTTTATCAAAAAAGGATGCTGGATTTTGTTGAATGCCTTTTTTGCATCAATTGAGAAGATCATGTGGTTTTTTTCCTTCAATTTGTTAATGTGGTACATTACAATGATTGATTTTCTTATGTTGAATCAGCCTTGCATACCTGGAATAAATCCCACTTGGTCGTGTTGTATAAGTCTTTTGATAGGCTGTTGGATTGTATTTGCAAGTATTTTTGTTGAGCATTTTTGCATCTATGTTCATTAGAGAGATTGGTCTGTAATTTTCTTTTCTTGTAGTATCTTTATCTGGCTTTGGTATTAGGGTGATGTTGGCTTCATAAAATGTATTGGGTAATTTTCCCTCCTCTTCAACATTTTGGAAGACTTTAAAGAGAATTGGTGTTAATTCTTTTCTAAATGCTTGGTAGAATTCACCTGTGAAGCCATCTGGTCCTGGACTTTTCTTTGCTGGTAGATTTTTGATGACAGATTCAATCTCCTTAAATGTAATTGGTTTGTTAAGTTCTTGTATTTCTTGTAGCATCAGTGTAGGTTGGTTGTGCGTTTCTAGAAATTTGTCCATTTCATCTAGGTTGTCTAGTTTGTTGGCATATAGTTTCTCATAATATCCTCTTCTCATTCTTTTTATTTCTGTGGGGTCATTTGTAACTTCCCCCCTTTCATTTATGATTGTATATCCCTCTCGCCTCTGGGCAGTGTCCAGCCTTCGCTTGCTGGCCTAAACCCTTGAAGATCTATTTTGGGGTTAAAACAAATTTTTAAATTAAAAAAAATTCCAACAACCTTCTTTGCAGAAATGGAAAAGCCAATCTTAAAATTTATATGGAAGGGTAAGAGGCCCCAAATAGCTAAAGCCATCTTGAAATAGAAGAATGAAGTTGGAGGACTTAATACAAATCCACAGTTATCAAATCAGCATGGTATTGGTACAAGGACAGACATATAGACCAATAGAATCAAATTGAGAACTGAGAAATCAACTCTTACATTTATGGCCAACTGATTTTTTACAAGGAACCAAAAACTGCTCAATTGGGAAAGAATAGTCTCTTTTACAAATGGTGCTGAGAAAACTGGATGTCCATTTGCAAAAAAAAAAAAAAAAAAAAAGAGGACCCCTACCTCACACCATATACAGAAATCTACTCAAAATGAGATCTATCAAACTCCTTGAAGAAAATGTAGGGAAGCCTTTTCAGGACCTTGTGTCAGGCAATGGTTTTTTAGACTTTAGTCCCAAAATGCAAACAATGAAAGAAAAAATAGATAAATGGGACCTCATCAAAATTTTAAAAATTTGTTCCTCAAAAACTTTATCATGGGGAAGCAGATGTGGCTCAAGCGATTGGGCTCCTGTATACCATATAGAAGGTCCAGGGTTCAATTCCTGGGGCCCCCGGTGAAGGCGAGCTGGCCAAAGCAGAGAGCTGGCCCGTGCGGAGTGCTGGCCTGCATGGGGTGCTGGCCCGAGCGGAGAGCTGGCGCAGCAAGCTGACACAACAAAAAGAAACACAGTGGAGAGACAATAAAAGATGCAGCAGACCAGGGAGCGAGGCAGTGCAAGAGACTGAATGCGTCTCTCTCCCACTGTGGAAGGTCCCAGTATTGGTTCCCGGTGCTGCCTAAAGAGAAGACAAGCAGACACAGAAGAACACACAGAGAGCAGACACTGAGCACAAAAACAGCGGGGGTGGGGGTGGGGGAAAATAAATAAATAAATCTTTTAAAAGAAAAAACTTTTTCATGAAAGTAAGATGATAACCTACACAATGGAAGAAAATATTTGAAAACCACATATACAGTAAAGGATTAATATTCAGAATATATAAAGAATTCCTTCAACTTAATAATAAAAAGACAAACAACCCAATTAAAAAAATGGGCAACAGACACCTCTCCAAAAGATATACAAAAGCCCAGAAAGCACATAATAAGATACTCAACATCATTAGCATCAGAGAAATGCAAATCAAAATCACAATGAGATACTATTTCCCACCCATTGGAATGGCTGCTATAAAAAAGTAAAAATAAAGAACAGAAAATAACAAGTGTTGGAGAGGTTGTAGTGAAATGGGAACAGTCATTATTATGGGTGGGAATGCAAAATAAATGGTACAGCCACTATGGAAAGCAGTTTGGTGGATCCTCAGAAAGTTAAAGAATTTGGCCCAGCAATCCCACTGCTAGGTATATATCCTAAAGAATTGAAAATAGGGACTTGAACAGATGTTTTGCACACCAATGTTCATAGTGGCATTATCCACAATTGCCCAAAGATGGAATCCACCAAGTGTCCATCAACCGAGGCATGGATAAATAAAATGCACACACAATGGAATATTACTCAGTCATAAAATGGAATGATGTCCTAGTATGTGTGACCACATGGGTGAACCTTGAAGACCTCATGTTGAATGAAATAAGCCAGACACAAAAGGTCAAATACTGTATGATCTCACCGATTGAAACAATTAGAATAAGCAAACTCAGAGTCAGAATCTAGAATACAGGTTACCAGGGGGCAGGGTATACACAGAGAATGGGAAGTTAAGGCTTAAAGTGTGCAGGGTTCCTGTTTGGAACGATGGAAGTGTTCTCGTGATGGATGGTGGCGATGGCGGCACACTGTGAGTGCAGTTAGCGGCACTGGAATGTAGATCTGAATGTGATTAAAAGGAGAATGCTAGATTGTATATGCGGTGACCGAATTAATTTTTTTTTTTAAATCCATGGAACTACACTAGTGAGCCCTAAATTAAACCATAGACTTTAATTAATAGTACAAATATTAAATGTGCTCTCATCACTTGTAACGAATGTTCCCCACCAGTGCAAGGTGTTGGTGGTGGGGCGGTGTCTGGGAATCCTGTATTCTGTGCTTGATTGTTCTCTAAACCCACAACTTCTCTTATAAAGAAAAAATGCAAAAAAGAAAAGAGTATTTGATAATATTTAATATCCATTCCTGGTTTTTAATGTAGTAAACTATATATGAATGATTTCTTACTCAACAAAATAAGGAATGTCAGAAACCAATCATTTATAAAGTTTATCTGGAAGATTAAATAAGCAGGAATAGCTATTTTTAAAAGAAGAAGAGTTGGAAGCAAATGAGCTTGTCCTAGAAGTGAACACACATACACACACTCTAAAGCTTTAGTACCAGACTTCACCAAATCTAAAATACCATTGATTTTAAGATACATAATTACTTTGTGTATCACTAAAAAAATGCTGTCAATTAAAACTATGATCCACCTTCAATTTTAATATATCCTACTTTCAGGTATGCTAAAATGTGAAAAATATAGTGACTCTGACGATCAATGAAATAAGGTCATTAAAATTGTGTGGTACTGGCACAGGGACCAGTAGACTACCACTGAGACAGAAAAAGGAATCCAAGCAGGTGTGGAATATATGATTAAAAGAGGAATTTCAACCAACAGAGAGCAGATTATTGAATACATGAGATAAACAGTGAATTGTCTAAACATTTGGATAAAAATTAAGTTAATTTCCTTCCTGGGGAAGGCTGCTCTCATCATGAGACAAGAGCCCGCAACCAGGCAGGAAAAGAAGAAATGCTGGAGAACTTTAGCTACCTAATATTAAATAATTCCCACTGAGAATTTTAAAAAAGTACCCCCCAGCAAAGCATAAACCAAGTTAAAAGCAGTCAGCAAAGTGGAAACTAGCAGATGCCTATAAAGGGTCGTTGTGTCTGAATATGTGGAGTTCTTACAGATCAGAAGGAAACCCCCCAATACACACAGGACATGCAAACGCAGGTAAACACACGCCTCGGCTAATCACCAGTGAAACGCAGTTCAAGCAGAACCGGCCTTCACCTGCCGGCTTAGCAGTGCCTGTGACGGTGACCCCAAGGTGGGGAGGTGCAGGGGTTACCAGGAGACCCAGGAGATTGTCCGGCTCCAGGGCTGGGCGTCACTCGACGACATGGCACCTGCCTCCAAACCCTCCCCTAGAAGTTCTCCGCGCGCTCACACGTGCGCAGGGCTCTCCATGCCCGTCTGCCGCGCCCTGACCCTGACCGCGAGCAGAAGGGAACTTGCAGAGGTGACTCCTTCCGGAGGTGACTGCCCCGAGGACGTCGAGGTCAGCCGGGCCCTTCCCATCAGAGGCCTCTTCCTGCTGAGCGCAGAGTCGGAGGACAGGAGCCTGCAAGGAAAGGCTGGAGAGAGGCGATGCCGCTGGCCGTGGGGGTGCAGGGCCCCGAGCCAGGAAGCTTGGAAGGAAGGCAGGACTCCCTGGGAGGGAGCGTCCTGCAACCCCCTGCCCTGCCCGTGAGACAGAGCTGACTTCCAGGGCTGCACCGCATAAGCCTCGTCTGGCCATTTGTTAGGCAGCCCTAGAAACAAGGCGCCGAGTATGCGTGTCCTGTGCCCGAGACGAGACGAGACGCAGCGGCCTCCGCCTCAGGGAGGCTCCCTGGGTTCGGCCGTAAGGCCATACGATGGGGCAAAAAGACACGCCCCGAGGAGGCTGCGGCCCCCTCCTGCTGGGCCTGCACCAGGTTTGCAGGGAGCTGGTGGGGCACTAGGAGGTGGGACCTCCAGGGCTTGGGAGAGGGTGGGGTTGGGGCACACTGGCTGAGGCACCAAGGGACCGTTCCAGCATTTTGGTAATTGCAAAAGCCACCACCCCACTTCTCGGCACCTGATGGGGGCATGCTCAGCTGCCCACCATCCAGTGGGGGCCCCAGGGAG
>JAKSZT010036646.1:0-10404 GCA_026826555.1 Tolypeutes matacus
GTTCAAAGAGTTAACACCAGTTCTATTCAAACTCTTTCAAAAATCTGAAGTGGAAGGAACACTTCTTAATTCATTCTATGAGAGCAGCACCACCCTAATGCCAAGACAGGAAAAGGTAGCGCAAGAAAAGAAAATTACACACCAATATCTCTTATGACTATAGATGTAAAAAATCCTCAACAAAATACTAGTAAACCAGATCCAACTGCATAGTAGAAGGATTATACACCATGATCAAGTAGGATTTATCCCACGAATGTAAGCTTGGTTAAACATAAGAAAATCAATTAAAACAATACACCACATTAATAGAATGAAAGAAAAAAATCGCATTGTCTTCTCAATTGACACAGAAAAGCCAAGTGACAAAAATCCAGAAGCTCTTCTTGATCAAAGCACTCAGATATCTAGGAATAGAAGGAAAGTTCCTTAACTTAGAGCTAACACCATACTCATTGGTGAAAGACTGAAAGCTTTACCCTAAGATCAGGAACAAGACAAGGTTGCCCACACTTATCACTGCTATTTAACATCATACTAGAAGTTCTAGCCAGAGCAATTAGGCAAGAAAAATAAATAAAAGCATCCAAATTGAAAAAGAAGAAGGAAAACTTTCCCTATTTGCAGATGGCATGGCCCTATACATAGAAAATCCTGAAAAATCCACAACAAAGCTACTAGAGCTAATAAAGTGAGAGAAGTGGCAGGGTACAAGATGAACACACAAAAATCAGTGGTGTTTCTAAACAGTAGTAAAGAAAATCTAAAAAGGAAATCAAGAAAAAAAATTCCATTTACAATAACAAAATAATAAAATATCTAGTGATGAATTTAACCAAGAATGTAAAGGACTTATACATAGAAAACTACAAATCATTGCTGAAAGAAATTAAAGACGACCTAGATAAATGCATTCCATGTTCATAGATTGGAAGACTAAATATTTTTAAGCTGTCAGTGCTACCCAAAGTGATACACAGATTCAACACACTCCCAATCAAAATCCCAACAGCCTTCTTTGCAGAAATGGAAAAGCCAATCATCAAATCTGTATGGAAGGGCAAGGGGCACCCAAAATACGAAACCATCCTGAAAAAGGAGAACACAGTTGGAGGACTCACATTTCATGACTTAAAAACCCACTACAAAGCTATGGTACTCAAAATGGCATGATACTAGCACAAAGACAGACATATAGACCAATGGAATAGAAATGAGAGTTCAGAAATAACCCCCCACATCTATGGCCAATTGATTATTGACAAGGGTGCTAAGGCCATTCAGTAGAGGAAATGGTGTTGGGTAAACTGGATATCCACATGCAAAAGAATGAGAGTGGTCGCCTATCTCACATTATACACAAAAAGTAAGTTTAAATGGAACAAAGACCTAAATACAACAGAAAAAAAAAAAAAAAAAACTATGAAAGTCCTAGGAGAAAACATAGGGGCCTGTCTTCAGGACCTTATATTAGACAATGGGTTCTTAGGCTTTATACCAAGAGCATGAGCAACAAAAAATATATACAAATGATACTTCATTAAAATTAAATACGTTTGTGCATCACAAAAGGACGTTATCAAGAAAGTGAAAAGACAACATATATTGGGAGAAAGTATTTGGAAATCTTATATCTAATAAGGATTTAATACATAGAATACATGAAGAACTGCTACAACTCAACAGCAAAACAGACAAACTACCCAATTAAAATGTTAAAGCAATGGCCAATAAGCAAATGAAAAGATAGTCACGATCATTAGCCATTAGGGAAATGCAAATCAAAACCACAATGAGATACTACTTCACATCCACTAGAACAGCAATTATTATTTTTTAACGGAACATAATAAGTGTTGGAGAAGATTGTAGAAATAGGAATCCTCTTTGATTGTTGGTGGGAATGTAAAATGGTATAGCTGTTGTGAAAATTAATTTGGTGGTTTCTTAGAAAGTTAAGTATAGAATAATCATATGACTCAGCAATCTCACTTTCAGGTAAAGACCCAAAACAACTGAAAGGAGGGATATGAACAGATATTTGCACACCAAATGTTCATAGCAACATTATTCACAATTGCCAAAAGATGGAAGTTACCCAAGTGTCCACGAACTGATGAATGGATTAAAAAAAATGTGTATATACACACAATGGAATATTATTCAACCACAAAAAGGAATGGAGTTCTGATTCATGCCACAACATGGGTGAAACTTGGAGACATCATGTCGAGTGAAATAAGCCAGATACAAAAGGACAGATATTGTATAATCTCACTGATATGAAAGAGAGTAAGAAAATTCATGGAGTTTGGGGTGATGGAAAAGTTTTGGTAATGGATGGTGATGATAGTGATACAACACTGCAAATGTAATTAGCTCCACTGAAATATATATTTGAAAGTCTTAAAATGAGAAAGTTTTGGTTGTATGTATGTTACCAGAATAAAAAACAAACAAACCATGGAACTGTATCCAAGAGTGAACCCTTATGTGAATTATGGACTTTAGTTAATAATATAATTATAATAATATTGGTCCATCAATTACGACAAATATTCCACACTAATGCTGTTAATCATAGGGAAAACTGGTTTAAACGGTGTTATATGGGAATTCTGTATTTTCTGAATGATTTTTCTATAAACATAACTGTTTTTAAAATTTAAAGAAAAAATTTAAAACAGTAAATATATAAATAATCCAATCAAAATGGGCAATGGATATTGTGGCAGTTTGATGTAATTATGAATTCCAAAAATATAATTGAATCATGGTTGTAAACTGATCTGTTAATCTGGGCATGATTATGTTAGGATTAGGGCATTGAGCCCCACCCCTTGGTGGGTGGGGAATTGAATAGAAAAGGTAAGGCAAAGGGCAGTTGAAGCAGTCTTTTGAGAAGCAGTTTTGATGTTGGAAAGAATGCCCTAGGAGAAGAGAAGCAAGCCGTTTGCCTGATCGTCTACAGCTGACCTTGTGGAGGAAACAGGAGCCAGCTGACCTTGAGGAGGAAACAGGAGCTAAACCTGGAGAGAAACGCAGCCCTGGGAAGAGAGGAACCCCAGAAGCCTGAACCCTGGCAAATGCCGGCAACTGTCTTGCTCTAACACGTGGTAATGAACTGTGGTGAGAGAAGATACTTAATGCTTTATGGCCTGGTATCTGTGGACTTCTACCCCAAATAAATACCCTTTATAAAGACCAACCCATTTTTGGTATTTCACCTTAGCACCCCTTTGGCTGACTAATACAGATATGAATAGACATTTTTTCCAAAAAAGAAATACAAATGACGAATAAGCACATGAAAATACACTCAATATTATGTCGTTAGCGAAATACAGATCAAGGCCAATGAGTCGAAATGGTTGAGTTTGTTTTTAGTACTAGGTGAGGTAAATGTGCCTGAATGAAGTTTTTTAAAATAATGCTTCTATAATTTATTGAGCTGTCTTTTGTCTATTGTTTTATTTTTTTGAAGTTGAAATAAAGTTTACGTAATAAAAAACAAAATGAGATACCACTTCACACCTACTAGGATGGCTATAATAAAAAAGATGGACAGTAATAATATTAGTGAGGATGTGGAAAACTTGGACACTTCATACATTTCTGGTGGAATATACACAGGTGCAGCCTCCCTGGAAAAGAGTTTGGAGAGTCCTCAAAAACTTAAACTTAGAGTAACCATTTGATCCAGAAATTATATTCCTAGGTATACTCAAAAGTAGTGAAAGCATATGTTCCCACAAAAATTTGTTCACAAATATTTGTATAATGATACATAGTAGCTCAAAGTACCCAAATGTCCATCAACAGATGAATGGATGAACATAATGTGGTCATAATAAGGAATGATGTACTGATACATGCTATGACATGTATGAACCTTAAAAACATGCTAATTGAAAAAAGCCAGACACAAAAGGCTACATATTGTATGATTCCATTTATATGAAATGTCCAGTATAGGCAAGTCCATAGAGACAAAAAGATTAGCATTTGACAGGGGCTGGGGGAAGGATTAATGGGGAGGGACTGTTAATGGGTACTGGGTTTCCTTTTGGGGTGATGAAAATGTGCTGGAATTTGATAGCGGTGAGAGTTGCACAACTTTATGAATATAATAAAAACCACTGAATTGTACACTTTGAAAGGTGGATTTTATGGTATATGATGAATTATATCTTAATAAAAAAGATTTTAAAATAAAATTGATATAAACACATGGAGTTTAAGCAGGACTGGGAGATGTGGATGCTGTGATTCTTTTCTTCCTGAGAGGACAAACTTCTCTGAGAGTCTCCCCCCAAAATGGGGAAGCTTTATTAGCCCCACAATATTTCAGACTCCAAAAAATATAACTAAGAGACAGGAATCAGGATGCTCAGCGGCACAATTAAAATATGGGCAGAGCTACCGGCAAGGCGAAGCAAGCTTTACTTCATTGGCAACAGGACAATCACCTACAAGTACCAAGATGTTAAAGGAAGGCCACCCTGCCCAGCAGCCAATTTCACTGTTTGGTTTTTGCCTTTGTGCTGATGCTGCCAGTTAAACTCTAAAAATCTAAGCTTGTGAGAATGAAAGAGGCAGAAACCATTCCTAACACCTATCTTTTTTCTGAAGGATCCTCTTGAAGTTACTCATCAATATTTCAATTAAGGCTGATTTATGTTTTTTCTTCAATTTGAGAGGTTTTTTCTTTTAGACTTTTTTATATTCATCTTGGGCTCCACTCCACTTTTCCCACAATTTAAAGGTGTGCAAACGAAACCTGAGTATGATAATCTACTTAGTGTATGGCTAATTATTTTAGTGGAAAGATTTCTTGCTTATCTGATCAATATTATTCTTAATATATTCCAGTGTCATATGGGCTTCCTCTCAGGGGCAAAATTTTGGCATTTTACCTCAGGTCAATTTCAACCTCCCAATTTTTCACACACCCACCCACCAGCTATCAGTGGGTATTTTTATTTTCTTTCTTCTCTATAAATATTGTGACTTGTACTTGTCATTAATAAATTTCATTCTGGTTATAGGTTCATTTCCCAATTATCAAAGTTATCAAATATTTGATGTGCATCTCCATAAACCATCTGCAATTAGGAAGGATTTGTAAAATTATGTTGTATATCACCTTTGGGTCACCAATATATTGAACAGAACAGGATCCAGAGCAGTTTGTATGCATCACTGGTTGACAGAGCTACTGGGATTGGCACAAGGCCATTGACCTTTGCTTCTGACCCTCTCTACACGCATGGTAAAATCTAGACCTTGAGTATGCGCTGGGGTTGATTCATGGCAGGACGTGCATGGTGTCTCCTACCCAGCAGTTGAGGTTGTGAACGTGGCACACATGGCAAGGAAGAAAGTGATCATTTGACATTTGCTCAGTTTCTAGGCTTCTGATCACACCTGGGACTTGTAAGCCTCAGATTTGAGAGACTCTTGGGAATGTCTGTCTCTATGCCAGGCTTAGCCAGGGTGCTGTCCCCTTTCTCATGTGCCACCAAGCATTTGTGATATGATAAAGAGGACTGGATACAACCACTTTTGAAAGTGCATGATTCTGTCCCTCAGTTACTAAAGTGAAATGGACATTATCATCAGCTTTAAATATGAGGACATTTGTTTTTTTCCTAAACTTAAGGGTTCCTTCTGCTGAGAAATAATGTCTACCTAATTAATGACACCTATGCATTTTTAAAGTATCTTCTGAAAATATGTTATCTTGTTCTATTGGTATAAATATACAAGTTTCTTTAGGAAAGAAGGGAGGGAGGGAGGAAGGGAGGGAGGCAGGCAGGCAGACACAAACGGACTCCTGAAACATTAATACTGGAATGGACCTTAAGTCTAATCTAATTTCCCACCTTAATATAAGAAAATTAAAATCTGATTATTTTGTCCGGGCTAAGTTGTGTTTTCATTTTCCCATTTCAAAAGAGGTTTATTATTGCCAACTATTTATAAAAATTAAAATATAAATACATGAAAATCAACTCAGGAGCTAGACTAAAAAATGTTTTGCCTTGTCATCTATAAAAAGAAAATATTTCTGTTCTTTCCCCAAATAAAGCTCCAGGGCTTCCAGTATGTATGGTGGTACTGTTAATCCTTTAGGTGTATTGCTAATTATATCTCACTTATAAGTTGTCTTTCCACATTTCCTAATTCATTTGTTCTATTGCTTCCGTGGTCTAATTCAACTTTTTGTGTGTTGGGTTTCCATTTACCCCACAGAGATCTGTGTGCAGATCAGAGTGCTCATTTGATTACGGTTAGTTTTTTTTTTTCCTGCTGTCTCACAATGTAAGTCAATTCTCGGTCAGCCCTAACGGCATTAAATCTTAGTTTTTCTCAAGTTCATCGTACTTAGCCTACTGACGTTTCTCTCCCCCATAGTTTCTGAATCTTGATTTTTGACTAATTTATTTCCATTGCAAAATATCAGATTTAGAAAGGCAATGGACTCGATTGATTAGTTTCTTTCACACAAATGTCCTAGGTATTTATTGTAGCACTTACATCTGCTTGACAATGGAATTTTCCTGGAGATACCTGAAGAAAATGACCATCATGACCAGACCTGAGGCTTTCTGAGATACATGTGAGTTTAAAAATGAGGATGATACAACTTGCTTTGGCCAAAAGGTAGTTCTTACCTTGGAAGTAACCCAAAGTTGGATGTGTTTGTTAGTGTAGTGCATGTGTGTTTGAAGTAGGAAGGGAGCTTAGTGTCAAGAATGAAGTCCAACTTCCAAGGACACAACAAGGAGGATCCAGAATCTAATCATAAGGAATCATTTCCCTAGAAACAATCAAATAAATTTTTAAGAATCTGGACACAAAAAAGTTATGGCAAACAAGCTTTATTTAGTTGGCAGCAGGTGAGTCACACTCTCAAACTCCAAAAAAGTTGAAGTAAGTTGATAAAGATGCCACACAACACAGTTCTTCCTATCTAAAACTGAAGGCTGGTTTTTAAGAAAACATGATGGAAAGAAAAATGATTGTTTACCCAAGAGATTCTTCATCCAAAAGGCATATACTTTGGCATGAATCAAGCCTGATCCAAAGGTTTGTTAACTCATAATTTACTTAGTATTACCTGTGCCAAGTAATGCAGCAAGCATTGTGAGGGAAATAAAAATGTTCCAAGGTAAAAGTTTAGTCCAGGGTTGAATTGACTTTTTCAAAATGGGATCTGATAATCTTCTCCACACTAGGCTACAGGAATGAATGCTGAGGGTGAAACTACTTTACAAACCAGTTTGCCTACAATTGAGATTTAGAGTGAAAGACTCATCCTTCAAAAGATAATAACTTTAGATCCTGTTAATCAGAATCTCACCCTCCTCATACCTGTGCTCCTATTCATTTATTCTGAAGTTAATCCTGTCCCATAGTCCAGTTGCCATCAGGAACCAGCCAACATCACAATCTAGCTCTGTTTTAGAGTAGATATCTGCTCATCCTGTAGGTCCCCTCTCTCACCCAAGATCTTCAATGAAGTCAGGGAATTAGGGGCACAGGGCTCTATCTGGAGAAGCAGTGGTATACAGTTAAGATGACAAACCTCAGTTAGGAGGATTCAGAAGAAGCAGTTCAAGAAAAAGGAGAAGGAGAGCTCATACAGGAACTCATGGGAAAACTGAGGGCCAGATAACAAAACAAAACAGCAACAAAAAAAGAATCATGGTAAAAGGCAGAGACTCTGCTGAAGACGTGGGGTATCCCAGACATCTACTTACGTCAGCAAGAGCCAAAGACTGACAAATCCTGTGAGACTTGGGGACTGTTCATTTGTGCTCTTTCCAATTTGTTTATTAGATATCACCTCCTTTTCTAATACAGGAGATGAAGAGGCAGACCCAGAAAGCCTGATTTCCCTAGTTTTCCTAGTATCTCCAAAGACACTGTGACTGGAAAAGCCCAGCTGTTTCTGCAAAAAAAATATATACAAATGATCCACTTTCTTCTTTACAACTCAGAGAGTCATGGGCATGGTCTGTATAGGCGATGTAATTGCTAAATGTCACTGGGAAAGGTGGAGACACATTGGATTTCCAGTGAGTGCCATAGGATCACTATCCGTGATGTAAAATTCCGAGGTTGAGGACATTCACTCTTGGGCTCCAGAACATGCTTGTTACACCTTCACTGATGGTGAATGGGAACAGTGTTTCAGCCTTGGGGGCCAAGTTGTGAGGTTTGACAATGGCTTGCTCTTGCAGTGCTATCTGCTGGTCATCAAGGCGTCATGACCTGGGAGGTCTGTAAGATTGAACAACAAAGTTCTCTTTTGTATAATGAGATTGCACTAAGAAATCCCTACTTTGGAAGCATTCAGATCTTCTTGGGGTTTCTCAGACAGCACTTTCCCCAAGTGGGACTTAGGCCCTGTCAGTCCCTGAGCAGCTCTTTGATGACTCCCTGTCCTCTGCGGTGTGCCAGTTACAAAAGTCCAAAAGGAAAGTGCCATTTTCTTGTTTTAAGTAAAAATCTTTGAAAGCTATAACTACAGATGTTAAGTAGGGGAAAAGATGGGTAGGAGCAATAGTAAGTGGACAGAAGGAGTGGAGACAAAAGGGACGATTGGAGAGAGAAACGGAGAGAGGATAGTGGTTGGGAAAGAGGCTGGGAATCTCAGGGAGGGCAGGAAGAAGACTGAGAAGGGGTTTATATAAAAAGAGATCTTTCTTCTCCAGATCCACAAGGGCTGCATGAGGCCATCAGACCCCAGAAGGGCTCTGTGCCTTCCCCCATGGAACCCCCAGGACCTGACACTGACTTACATGCTGGTGGCTATTGCGAGCAGCCTCCTCCTCAATACTGTCAGTGGACTCAGTGCTGGCATCTTCCATGTCGTCCCCAGCAGCTGCACCTGGAAGCAAGTCCAGAAGAGAAAAGTGACTCCCTTCACAGAGAGTTTTCAGGCAGCAGCTAAAATCACATTCTTTTTGCCTCTGGCCTCTAATTTCCACCTTTTATCATATGCATGCCCCTAGCCAGCAGGGTCCACAGAGAAGGCAGAACCAAAAGAATGTGCCAAATTTGTAGGAATACCTTCTCCCTGTAACACTGAGATTTTCTTATTAATGCTCAAGCCTAAGCCTCAAAACAAAAGCTGACCTTGAGAGCACGGATCTATACCTAAGAAGCATACCTTCAAGATAGGTCACTTCTCTCATCTATTTCCAGATAGTCTGAATTATTCCATGCACTGCCAGTTTTCTGCTATCCAACTTCAGCTCCCTCTTCCAAAATGTTGATCAAGCATGACTAACTTTTTCCCAACACTAAAATGTCCACTGATCTCCTGAGTATTAGGCCAACCCTGTTCTGCTCACTCTTATCCCTTGCTAGGATCAGTCATGCAAACGGATGATAATGTCTATGAGGAACTCCCCTCTGGAGCCCCTGGTCCTTTGGAGCCAAGGCACAGAATGATTCAAGCGTTTTTGAAGTCCTTCCTCTAGCCTTCCCCCTCCACATCTCTCTGAAACTCTTGTTCAATAACAATATAGTTTGCCTGTAGAATTTCTCATACTCCTTTGTCCAAGTGGGATTTAATCCATCCTTCTACTCCCAAAAGCTAGGCACAGTCACCATAGGAAAACAAGGATTTGGACCCTGCCCTGGGATAAGAAGTGCAGTTTGTGGTCTGGGAAACAATCTAAGGCAGCACTGACCAAGAGAATTTTCTGTGGTAATAGCAATATTCTATATCCACACTGCCTGGAACAGTACACTAGGCATAAGTGGCTACTGAGCAGTTGAAATGTGGATAGTATGACTGAGGAACTGAACTTTTAAATTAAATTTAATTGAATTAAAGCAGCGTCATACGGCTAGTAGCTATCATACTAGACAGCACAAATCTAGGGTATTTCTCCCTTTCTACATACCTTGGAATAAGATTGTCCACCTCATTTTAGACCCAAACCTGTGGCCTATATTACTGAGTTCTTTTGAAAGTATAGGAATTCACAGTGGTTAATTCATTTGAACACAAAAGAAAATCTACTGTGACAACTCCCTGTGTCTTACAGAACCTATAAATACTAGGGGACTCGGGTCTAGTTCTGACCCTGGCCTCAGGAACCAACCTGCTAAGGTTCCTCTCTGACAGATGAGTAACCTGGGCTCCCAAAGATTAAGTGGCATGTCCAAGTTTACACAGCTACTCACTGACAAGAGCTGTGCCAATAAGTCAGGTCTCTGGACTTTCAGTGACAGATCACAGATCTTAATCTCTAGTTCTGGCTCCAAGACAAAGGGCCTGCTCCTGAGGTCAGGACCCTCTTAGGAAGTGCTCTGCATGAACAATGGGCCTTCACCATCCTGTGCAGATGAGGTGAACAGGGGCAGTTCATACCTACAATCTAT
>JAKSZT010036647.1:0-15476 GCA_026826555.1 Tolypeutes matacus
TCCATGCTCCTCGTGGTCCATGGTCACTTTGCTGAGGGAGGCCTCCAACCGTCCAGGCAGCTGGGAAGGGTGCCAAGGTGAGTGAGCACTTTTTCTTTAGGGGCAACTGTATTTGTAAAGGGTGAGGGGAAGTGCCCTCCCAGTAATGTTGCAGATACAAATCAATATCTTCAAATGAACCATTATGTATGATTTCATTGTGTACTATTTTCATAATTTCTTTTAAATTATAACCAAATTATCTGTGCAAAGACTATAAAAATAATTTGTGTCTGTTAGGGCAAACAGGAAACTTCCTTCTCTAGCCTCACCTCCCATTCCACTTTCCTCAGAATTATCTGCGTTGGCATATTATATTGGGTACACATTTCTGTTTGTAAATTCATGCATTCTATAGTTTCATCCACTATAAGCAGCAGGAAGTCCATCTTCTACTTTAGTGTGAACAGCCCTCTAACCACACACGTGTAGAGAGCAGTGTGGCCTTCACATGGTTTCATCCATGCTCCTCGTGCTCCGTGCTCACTCTTGCTGTGGGAGGCCCCCACACGTCCAGGCAGCTGGGGAGAGTGCCTAGGGGAGTGAGCACTTTTCCTTTATAGGGACTCTATTATCAATTGGTGAGGGGAAGTGACCCCACCCCAGTAATGTTGAGGATACAAATCGAAATAATACTTCAGATAAACCATTTGGGATTTCATGTATTTGGGAAAGCTAGAGTCAAATCAAAGAAATATACAGGATTAAAACCCAGTGTATGTAAGGAATTCTGAAATCCAAGAGGAAAAAGACATCTTGAATTGCACGGTCATAGCTATTTCCATAAAAGATTGGCAACAGTTTGGACAGACTGGAGGTGGAGACTCTTTGGAGATTCACATTCATATCATTCACATGGTCTCTCTCCAGTATGAGTGTTGTAATGTATAATGAGATACTGCCTCTGGCTGAAGTCTATTCCACATTCCTTACATATATAGGATTTCCCTCCACTATGTATATTCTCATCGTCAGTGAGATTTGATTTTCTACTGAAGGCTTTCCCACATTCCTTACATATATAGGGTTTCTATCCAGTTTGTTTTCTCTGGTGTGTAATGAGGCTTGATTTCTGAATGAAAGCTTTCCCACATCCATCACATTCTTACAGTTTCTCTCCAGTATGTATTCTCAGATGGTTAATGATTTTTTTCCTTCTGGTTGAAGGCTTTTCCATATTCATTGCATATATAGGGTTTTTCTTCAGAATGACTCCACTGCTGTTAAATGAAATATTGCTTTTGGCTGAAGGCTTTTCTGCATTCTTTACATTCATTTTGCTTCTGTCCACTATGAGTTTTTTCATTTTCAGTGAGATATGATTTGTACCTAATGGCCTTTTCACATGCCTTACATGCACAGGGTTTCTTTGCAGTTGGAAATCTCTTGTATCTGAGATTTGATATTTGAATTAAAGCTTTCCCACATATATATGATTTCTCTTCAGTAAGAATTTTCTGATCAATAAAGAGGTTTACTTTCATGTTGATACTTTCTCACATATATTACATTTCTATGCTTGTTCCCCTGTATGGTTTTAAAATGGGGAGTAAGAAAATGACTGGAAAGAGCAGACTACATCCAGGACACTCATATTGTTTCTCTCTAGTTTGAATTTTCTCATATTCGATGAGTTTGGTATCAGATGGAAGCATTCCCATGTTCATTACAACACTTACTAATGTATGAATATTTCATCCTCAATGAGATTTAATCCCTGGCTGGGGATTTCAGAATTCCTTACATACACTGGGTTTTAATCCTGTATATTTCTTTGATTTGACTCTAGCTTTCCCAAATACATGAAATCCCAAATGGTTTCTCTGAAGTATTATTTCTCAGTTATCTCATGAGTTTGAATTTCCAGGAAAACTTCACACTAATTACACTTAAAGTGGAGGACTAGCATGTGGGGCAAAGTGGCAAAACTCATTGGCTTCATTCTTTTTTCCTTACATAGATTTCTTCATGTATAAGTAAGCATAATGCAAATTCCTTCAAAGTGAAGTGACTTCATAGAAGCATTATCTTGAGGAAAGAATGCTTGTGGTCAGAGAACATATTTTCCCAACTTTCTTACATTCTCTGTGTTCATCTTAAGTCTATGCTGTTGTGGATGTGGATATAGCTTCACTCACAATCTTTTGTTATGTGGTTCTTTCTGCTTCTTAATATCCTATGTTTCTTCATTGTTTGTGGGGTGCAGCAAAAGCAGTGCTTGGAGGGAAATTTATAGAATTGAATGCAATAATTAGAAAAGAGGAAAGATCCAATATCAATTTTCTGAGTGTTCAATTTTGGAAGCGCAAAATATATCCTTTTTATTTCTATCATTCATGGTCCTTCTTGCTTTAAAAGCGCATCACATCCTGTTTGGTGACTTCATAACTAGGAAATGGGGCAGTGATATGGCACTTGATTTATGATAGTGACAAAACAACAGCCAATAAAACAACCCTGAAACCATCAGGGTTCTGAAGGGTAAGAAAGGTGCAGCTTCCAAAATGTATGAGTAAGGTGGCCCCAGAACAAAGGCCAAAATGGCAACCCAGGAAACCCTGAATATTTTGTTTTGGACTATTTTTGTTCAATTTATTTTTCTTCTATTTATTTGGATGAGATGCACTCTTTAATATTCTTTAAAATTTACTGGGGAAATTATAATACTATTGCTTGCCTTTCCAAATCTGCACTTATTATTTGTTATTGACTTGGCAAATAATGTATTTTAAAACATTTTATATCCTGTATTAGTCAGCCAAAGGGGTGCTGATGCAAAATACCTGAAATCTGTTGGTCTTCATAAAGGGTATTTATTTGGTGTAGAAGCCTACACTTGCCAGGCAATTAAGCATAAATTTCTTCCTTCACCAAAGTCTGTTACCTTGTCTTGGAGCAAGACAGCTGCTGACATTTGCGAGTGTTCAGACTTCTTGGTTTCCACTCTTCCCAGGGCTGCATTTGTCTCTGGGCTCACCTCCTCTCTTTCCTCCACAAGGTCAGCTGTAGACTATGAGGCTCTCTAAGCTTTGCCTCTCTCCATAAGGCCAGATCTGAAATGTCAGGTGAATATCTTGTCTCTTATCCCCAGGGCCTTCTGTCCCTGATCATCAGAAATCCAACATCAAAAACTGCTCCAGCTCTGTCCTTTGCCATGTCTTTTTATGTTTGAGACCCCACCTACCAAGGGGCGGGGTTCAATGAGCTATGGACTCTGGGCCAGTCAACACCCTTATCATAACTTAATCATGCCCTGATTAACCGACCAGTTTACAAGCATAATCCAATATCTATTTTTGGAGATCATAATGATATCCAACTGCTACATATTCATTGACCCATCTTATGCTATATATTACTTTATGGTGTATTTTAACACTTTATTGATGTCCTAGGCCATGGATATCATTATTTCTTTATCCATTCAATAGTCATTTAGATATATGAATTTACTTATATTATATATATATATATTTAGAGGTGCTTAGATTACCTAAATATTACACAGAAATTACAGGGATTCCCATGTTCCCCACCTCCCACAACTCCCACAACATCCACACAAACATCCTTCATCACTGTGGCTCATCACCCTCAATGGATATACACATCCTGGTGCCTTGCCACCAAGCATAGACCACAGTTCACATTTTAGACCACATTCTTTCCCACACAGTTCTGAATAGTGTGTGCTGATTTAAAATGGTCTACATCTATCAGCACAACAGCACTCAGGACAACCTCCAAGTCCAGAAAATGCCCCTGTATTTCAACTGCAATTCCCCTCCCTGCTCCAAAAGTTTCCAGTGGTCACTGGATCCACCTCACTGTAAAAATTACATCCATTGCTAGAATCACCATATATGTTGAACAGAATACCATTAAGTTCACTCTAGTCCATAATGCTTCCCCCATTCCTGAAGGGACAAGGATGGTGATGTCCACTCCATCTCCAAGAGAGAGAGGGCTTATATCCCATGGATATGGTAGGTAGGATTATCCTACCTGCAGCTGCAGGCCCTCTCCATTCCCTGGGATGGCCATTACCCATCATTGTCTCCTTGCCAGGTGACTTGGATGAGTCCATTGAGCTGTAGGGTAGGAGTTGCAGCTCCACTGAGATTCCAGGCACAGCTGGCAAATAGGTTGGCCTGAGGCTCCGGTCTCTGGAAGTACATCTAAAACTCCAGCATCACATATACGTTTGAATAGAAGGGACTGATGAATCATGTTCAGGGAGGACTTATTTGAGTCCAACTCTGTCACTCTCAGGAGCACAGATTCCAAAATAGAGCCCACTAATAAGGTGTCAGTCTCTGGAGATATCCCCCCTTATATAGGACCTGGGTGTCTCCAGAGTCCTCAGGAGACCCTCTGTGTTGGGTGATAAACACTTTGGTGTTCTATGAGATCCTACTGCCGTGTTCATAAGCGTAACATCTGGGATGACCTCCTGACGCAGTTTGAAGTCTCTTAGCCACTTGTACTCATAGGTCTTTACATTTTCCCCCTTTTCTTCAAGGTCTTTTTCCAGTCATGTTGCCAGTTTGCACTTGATTTTAATCCCTCATTGCCAGAAAGGCTTATCCCTGGGAGTCATGTCCCACATTGGGGAGAATGTAATTCATCCATATGCTGAGTTTGGCTAAGAGAGAGGCCACATTTGAGCATGAAGGAGGCTCTCAGGTGGCAAGCATTAGGCACCCCATAACAGTAGGCTAAGTTTCAATTACAAGAGCAAAGACTCATAAAGCTAGTCATCAATAACAAGAATTCATCAGTGGATCATTCTCTTTTGATAGACACTGTCCCTGCAATCAGAGGGCTGTTCCAGCTCCCTTGGAGAATGTGGCAGAGCTCTCCAGACTGGGAATTCAGTTTCCCTCATTTATTGAGTGATTGTACACCCACCCTGACCATGCCCCATTCTTTGATCATTTGAACAATTTTATATATCTTTCATGTATATTCAGATGAATTTACTCCCATGAATCCCTCCTCCCAGACACCTCCCACCAATAATCCTCGGCAGCCCCCATTGTAACCCATCTGTCATCTAAATATTCCCTGAACCTTTAGCCCATATAATAACCAAATACACTTAATAGGAAAAAGAAACAACAATGATAAGCTCAAATTCAAGAGATAAACACAAGGAAACTCAGGAAAAACAAAACAAACAAACAAAATATAATTAGCAGATTGGGACATTCAAAATATGGAAATAAAACAAAAGGAATTCTCTTTTAAAAAATACTCTTTTTTCCTTTTATCACTGTATTATCAGATGTCCATTGTACCATCACACCTTCCCACTCTCATTCCCCAGTGTATCCTAAGTTTTCATTTACATTTCAAAGAAGTTTTAGGTCACAGCAAAATCACACACTGAATACTAGAGGCTCCCACATACCCAACCACCCTCCCCCTTCCCCACCCCATATTAAAACTTTTTTGGGGGATGTTAGCATTGTTATAACTGTTATACAGAGAGGAAAATATAACAACTAAACATTGTCAAAGTTTACACTATAGTTTACAATTTAGATGATACAGTTTCATATGTTTTGATGATATTTACCATATCCTGCATCCATTACTGTAAGGTAATGTAAAACCTTTCCCATGACCACTAAATACCCCCTGTTTGTTCTTTTCTGTTCCTTCCTCCCCTTCCCCCTGGGGCATAAGACACTTCCCTGTCTTGACTCATGGAACGACAAGATTCATAGTTACATACCTTGGGTATTCCAACCTGCCCTTCCTAATCAACCCACCTGTCAACCCTGCACCACCAAACCCAGTAATATCATTACCAATCTGTCCTATCATTCAATATGCAACTATAAACTATTCCTTTACCATAGATTATGTCCTTATGGGTGATGGCTCACAGCCTACTCTTCTCTTACTCTCACTTGTTAACCTATCTTTCAGACAATAGTTCTCAGAGACTACTCACTTTCCTCAGTTCAAATCAGTGAGGTTATATACTGTTCATCCTTCAATGCCTGGCTTCCTTCACTCAATATAAGGTCTTCAAGATTCATCCACGTTATTCCATGTGTTAGCACTTTATTCCTTCTTACAGCTGAGCAATATTCCATTGTATGTATGTACCACATTTTGCTTATCCATTCATCTGTTGATGGGCACCGGGGCTGATTGAAACTTTTGGCAAAGGTGAACAATGCTGTTATGTACATTGGTGTGCATATATCTGTTTGTATCTTTGCTTTCAGTTCTTCTGGGTATATACCCAGCAGTGGAATTGCTGGATCATATGGAACTTCTATTGTTAGTTTTCTGAGGTACTGCCAAACTGTCCTCCACAGTGGTTGGATCATACCACCGTCCCACCAGCAGTGGATGAGTGTTCCTATCCTCCACATCCTCTCCAAAATTTAGTGCCTGCTGTTTTTTTAATAGCTGCCATTCTGATGAGTGTAAGATGGTATCTCATTATAGTATTGATTTGAATTTTTCTGATAGGAAGCGATGAGAATTTTTTCATGTGCTTTTTAGCCATTTGTATTTCTTCCTTGGAGAAGTGTCTTTTTAGGTCACTTGCCCATTTTTAAATGGGTTGTTTGTCTTTTTATTTTCAAGGTGTAGGATTTCTTTATATATGCAGGATATTAGGCTCCTGTCAGATATTTGATTGCCAAATATTTTCCCCCATTGGGTAGGCTGCCTTTTTATTTTCTTAATAACACCCTTCGAGGTGCAGTTTTTCATTTTGATGAGATCTCATTTATCTATTTTTTCTCTAGCTGCTCATGCTTTGGCTGTGAAATTCATGAAACCCATTGCTATTACAAGGTCCTATAGATGCTTTCCTATATTATTTTCCAAGGTCTTTATGATTTTGGCTCTTATATTTAGATATTTGATCCATTTTGAGTTGATTTTTGTATAAGGTGTGAGATGGTATTCTTATTTCATTTTTTGGATATAGATATCCAGTTCTCCTAGTCACTTGTTAGAGGCCATTCTCTCCCAACTGAGTGGGCTTCGTGGCCTTGTCAAATATCAGATGATTGTATATCCGAGGATCTATATCAGAACTCTCAATTCTGTTCCGCTGGTCGGTAGGTCTATCCTTGTGACAATACCACACAGTTTTGATCACTGTAGCTTTGTAGTGTGTTTTAAAGTCAGGACGTGTTATACCTCCAACTTCATTTTTCTTTTTCAATATGTCTTTGGAAATTTGGGACCTCTTGCCTCTCCAAATATAATTTTTGGTTAGTTTTTCCAGTTCCTTAAAAAATACAGTGTTGACTTTTATTGGGATTGCATTAAATTTGTAAATTAGTTTGGGTAGGATAGATATCTTGATGATGTTTAGTATTCCTGTCTATGAACAGGGAATATTTTTCCATTTATTTAAGTTTTCTTTGATTTCCTTTGACATTGTTGTGTAGTTTTCTTTATATAAGTCCTTTACATCTTTCGTTAAAATTATTCCTAGGTATTTGATTCTTTTTGTTACTATCGTAAATGGTATTTTTTTCTTGATTTCCTCCTCAGTTTTCTCGTTATTGGTGTACAGAAATGCTACTGATTTTTGAGCCTTGATCTTATAGCCTGCAACATTACTGAACTCCTTTATAACTTCTAGGAGCCTTATTGTAGCTTTCTCAGGGCTTTCTATGTATAGGGTCATGTCATTTGCAAATAATGAAGTTTTTACCTCTTCTTTTCCAATCTGTATGCATTTTATGTCCTTTTATTGCTTCAGTGCTCACACAAGTACTTCTAAGACAATGTTAAATAAAAGTGGTGATATTGGACATCCTAGTCTTGTACCCGAACTCGGAGGGAAGGCTTTTAAGATTTCACCATTGAAAATGATACCAGCTTTGGGTTCTTCATATATACCCTTTATCATATTCAGAAAGTTTCGGTCTATTCCTATCTTTTGTAGTGTTTTTATGAGGAAAGAGTGCTGTATTTTGTTGAATGCTTTTTCTGCATCTATAGAGATGATCATGTGATTTTTTTCTTTCAATCTGTTTAGGTGGTGTATTGCATTGATTGATTTTCTTATATTGAACCATCCTTGCATACCCGGGATGAAACCCACTTGGTCATGGTGTATAATCCTTTTGATATGTTGTTGAATGTGATTAGAAAGTATTTTGTTCTGGACTTTAGCATTAAGGTTCATTATAGAAATTGGTCTGTAATTTCCCTTTATTGTGTTATCTTTATTTGGTTTTGCTTTAAGGTAATGTTGGCATCGTAGAATGAGTTAGGCAATATTCCTTCTACTTCTATTTTTTGGAAGAGCTTAAGCAGAACTGGTGTTAGCTCTTTCCAGAATGTTTGGTAGAAATCAGTTGTGAAGCCATCTGGTCCTGGGCTCATATTAGTTGGGAGGTTTTTGATGACTGAGTCTATCTCTTTACATGTAATTGAACTAGAGTTCATCAATTTCTTCTTTCATCAAAGTAGGCTGTTTGTGAGTTCCTAGAAACTTATCCATTTCCTCTAAATTATCATTCTTTTTGGCACATCATTTTTCAAAGTGTCCTCTTATGATACTCTTTATTTCTGTGGAGTCAGTAGTGATATCCCCTTGCTCATTTCTTATTTTATTTATTTGCATCTGTTCTCTCTTTTTCTTTGTTAGTCTGGCTAAGGGTTTCTCAATATTATTGATATTCTCGCAGAACAAGCTTTTGGTTTTGTTTATGGTTTCCAGGGCTTTCTTATTCTCTATTTCATTTAGTTCTGCTCTAATCTTTGTTATTTCCTTCTTTCTATTTCCTTTTGGTTTACTTTGCTGTTTTTTTCCAATTCCTCCAAGTGTGCAGTTAGGTCTTCAATTTTAGCTCTTTCTTCTTTTTAAATATATGTTTTTATGGCTATGAACTTCCCTCTCAGGATTGCTTTCGCTGCATCCCATAGGTTTTGATATGTTGTGTTCTCATTTTCATTAGTTTCAAGGTAATTATTGATTTCTTTAGAGATTTCCTCTTTGACCCACTGTTTATCTAAGAGTGTGTTATTTTACTTCCATATCCTTGTGCCTAACCTGTTCTCTGGCCCTTAGTGATTTCCTATTTCATACCGTTGTGGTCAGAGAAATTACTTTTTATAATCTCAATCTTTATGAATTCATTGAGAGTTGTTCTGTGGCCTAGCATGTGGTCTATTTTGGAGTAGGATCCATGCACACTCTAGAAGAATGTAAATCCTGCCCTATTTGGGTGCAGTGTTTTGAATTTGTCTATTAAGTCCAGGTCCTCTAATGTATTATTGAGGGTCTTTGTTTCTTTCTTGATTCTCTTTCTAGATTTTCTGTCTAATGATCATAATGGTGTATTGAATTTCCCTCTATAATTGTAGAGGCATTTACTTCTCCTCTTAGTTTTTCCAGAGTTTGGCTCACGTATTTTGAGGCACCCTGATTAGGTACCTAAATATTTATGATTGTTCTTTCTTCTTGAGAGATTACCCATTTTTACTAAGATATAGTGTCCATCATTGTCTCTTACAATAGTTTTGCATTTAAAGTCTATTTTGTCTGATATTAGAATAGCTTCTCCTGCCTTTTTTTGGTTATTGTTAGCTTATAAAATGGTTTTCCAGCCATTCACTTTCAACCTCCTTGAATCCTTGGATCAAAGGGGGCTTTCTTGTAGACAGCACATAGATGGATCATATTTCCTTATCCAGTCTGTCAACCTGTGTCTCTTGAATGGTGAATTTAGACCATTAACGTTCAGTGTTATTACTCATAATGAATTTCTTACGTCAGCCATTTTTTCTTTGCGATAATGTGTGTGTTAAATTAACAGATATTGTTCTTCCATCCTTCCTGGATGTTGAACCTTCTGAGATTATTTTCTTTATGGCTGAAGAATTTTCTTTTACATTTCTTTTAAAGTGAGTTGCTGATAGCAAACTTTATTAGTTTTTACTCATCTGTAAAATTATTTATTTCACTTCTTCCTGAAGGATTGAGATGAATTAAATCTCAGGCCCTCAACAATCTCCACGGCATTTGAGAGCACCCTAAGGGTTGAATTTCTCCATTCTGTTGTAAATATAATCAGTTCTTTGGAGAAGAAATTAGGGCCTTTCAGTTTTACAGCTTGCTTGCTGCCTCCTCACTCTCGTCAAAATCTCTGTGCTCAGCCTCTGGGGATGGGAATAATGGCTGTATTAGTCAGCCAAAGAGGTGCTAATGTGAAATACCAAAATTGGGTTAGTCTTTATAAAGGCTATGCATTAGGGTTAGAAGTCTCCAGACACCAGGCCATAAAGCATAAGTTTCTTCTCACCAAAGTTCACTGCCACATGTTGGGACAAGACAGCTCCCAAAGTTGGCTAGGGTTCAGGCTTCTTGTGTTCCTGTCTTCCCGGGTCTGCATTTCTCTCTGGGTTTAGCTCTTCTAGTTCCTCCACATGGTCAACTGTAGACTATTAAGTGAAAGGCTCACTTCTCTTCTTCTGGGGCCTTTTCTCTAACATCAAAACTGCTTCTCAAAAACTGCTTCAACACTCTTCTTGCCTTGCCATTTATATTCAATTTCCCACCCACCAAGGGGTGAGGCTCGGTGCCCTACATACATGGCCAAGTCAGTGCCCTAATCATAACTTAATTATGCCCAGATTAACAGATAGTTTTCAAGCATGATCCAGTTATAGTTTTGGAATCCATAGTTACATAAAACTGCCCAACAGCAACACTCTATCTTCTGAATACCAAAAATATATTACAATATCAAAAAACCTTAAATCAGTAACAATTCAAGTACAAAATCACATCATAGGCAGTTTAAAGAAATACAGCTTGTCTTCAGTCAAAATCCCGTTTGCTATAGACCCCTGAAACATATAAAACCATTTAACTGCTTCCAATACACAAATGGAAAGACAAAGGATAAACATTTTCATTATGATAAGGAGAAATTGGGATGTTAGACATGAGTTATGGATCCTCTACCGTTCAGTAAACCTGCAGGGTATCCTACATTCGAATTCAAAGTCAGTGTCATTCTTAAGATGACAATTTCTTCTCCTTGGGGTCACATGGAAACCCACCCTTAACACAGGCTTGCACAATGACCATTTTCTTGGTTCCACCCTCATCAAGCATCTGGTTGATGACCAAGCTCCAGACCTCACCCTGCAAGAGTGTTGGGGTGATTGTCACACCTTACCCAATCTCTGGGTTAGAGTCTTAGCCGCCTTAGTACAGTGAGATGAAGAGAACATTCCCCCTAACTTTTGGCATACAGGTTCAACCTTCTCAGAGCAACGAGTTGACCACATGGCCTTCCCTAACCTTTAGCACAAGGGTTCAACCCTCTCAGAGCAATGGGTTCACTACCTGGACTTCTCTAATCCATGGGGGACAGGTACACCCCTCTCAGACCTATGGAGTGTTTATCTTAACCACCCTAATATTTCAGGAATGTGCTCCACCCTCTGTACACTCTGGGGTGGCAAAACTCTCTCAGAATATCGGGTGGGGACATCCACCCACTTCAACTGCTGGGAAAACTCACCCTCTATACATATCTGTGGGGCTCCTCTCTTGGTCCAAGATGTCTTAATCCCAGATCTCTGCTTCCATGTTTTTCTTCTTAAAAGTGTTTCTCCTTCAATCTCTCCTTTCCATGATTTCTTTTGTCCAAGCTGACAGTGGTTTGTTCATACAGCTCTCTCAAAAACTTTGTTGATTTAGCATGCAGGAATCAGGGTTCCAGGCCATCAGACAGTAATATTTTCCACAAGTCCTTCCAAGGTAACTTCATCTTCAATTCTGATTTACAAGTTCCAGGTTTCACTAAGCCTTGAAATGGGCACTTTCGTCTCGGAATTTGATTTTCAGAAACTTGGAATTTCCAGAATCAGTTTCTGTTTTCTAGGTGCCCAAAGGTTCAGTCCTTAGTGTATTTCACTCATCTAGTATTTTGTTGTAAGCTGCAAGGTGAAGCCAAGCCACATTCTCTGAGTTTACCTAGGAAAGTTTTACAGCCAAATGCTCTGGTTCACCAATTTCAAATTCTGTCTTTCATATAACACCAGGAGTTAATCTTTCTAAGTTCTATGCAACTTTAAAACATGGACCACCTTCCCTCCAGTTTCCAATAATAATTTCATCATTTACTTCTAAGGCATCATAGAAAGTCTCTTTAGTGTCCATATTACTATCAACAGTCTCTTCAAAGTGAATTAGGCCTTTTCCATCAAGCATTTCACAATTCCTCCAAAAAATACCCCTTACCCATTTATAAAACTGTTCCAACATTTTGGTATATGCAAAAGCCCTTCCCCACTCCTCGGTACCAAATTTGGTATTAGTCAACCATAAGTGTGCTACTGTGAAATACCAAAAATGGGTTGGTCTTTTCAAAGGGTATTTATTTGGGGTAGAAATCCCCAGATACAAGGCCATAAAGCCTAAGTTTCTTCTCACCAAAGTTCATTGCCACATGTTGGAGCAAGACAGCTGCCGATGTTTGCCAGGGCTCAGGCTTCTTGTGTTCTTCTCCTCCTGGGTCTGCATTTCTCTCTGGGCTTAGCTCTTCTGGATCCTCCACATGGTCATCTGTAGACTATCAGACAAATGGGTCACTTCTCTTCTTCTGGGGTCTTTTCTCAAACATGTAAACTGCTTCTCAAAAACAGCTTCCACTCTGTTCATGCCTTGTCTGTTATATTTGATTCCCCACCCACCAAGGGGTGGGGCTCAATGCCCTACTGATATGGCCAAATCAATGTCTTAATCACAACTTAATCATACCCAGATTAACAGATCAGTTTATAAGCATGATCCAATTATATTTTTGTCATTCATAATTACATGAAACTGCCCAACTGCAGCAATGGCAAATCATTCTGAGTTGCACACCTGATTTTGGAGCTAAGATTTGGTGGAGAAAGCCCAGTATACTGAGTTCTTCTTGGGACCTTTCTAGGGACCACTGCAATGGTGATCATCACTCCATTTTGCTCAATGATGGCCACACCCAAATTAAAACAACCGCTTCATGAGATTCCATTTCTCCTGAACTTAATAGACTCCCTCTGATCCTGGTGCCCTGGCTTAATGCCCTCATTTGGGACTGCTCTAGACCCCATATAAGTATGTTCTTACTAACCCATTCCTGTGTGTGTAAGCATTTGTATGTAGGACATTTTCATGAGATTCAGAAAAGGGACCTTTTGATTAGTTCACTTTTTGTTAAATTGCTTAAGTTTAGTTAAGGGCCTCTGATTAGATTTCAGGCACCAGGATGGACAACAATCATTGTGCTGAAATCCTACATATATGGAACACATAGAAAAAGGGTGTTGCCATGTTTACCCTGCCATGTGCAAGAGGGCTCCAGGATCTCCTACAGCTGTGGTGAGACACAGAAAACCTAAGAGGCCAAGGGCGAGCTTCATGGGGCAGCTTGAAGCTGAAGACATCCAGGCCAGAGGAGAAGGGAGAGATGTGAGTAGTTGTGTGTTATGTTCCAGTGCTGAGCTCAGGGAGAAAGTGAGTTTGGAGGAGAAGGCAGAGAGATACAGGCAGGCCCAACATTTTGCCATGGCAGGAGTCCAGCAGCAGCTGACCTTTTTTAAGACAGCATTTTTGATGATGCCTTGATTTGGACATTTTCACAGGCTCAGAACTGCAAGCTTTAACTCTAATAAATTCCAATAAAATCCAACCTATTTCTGGTATTTGCATTGGCAATGCTTGGCAAACTCAAACAGCCAGGGACACAGGGTTGGAGAGCTGCTCTGTTCCCAAATGGCAGTGTGAGGCTGCCCAGTCAATTCACCTGTAAGTTGTGGGTGCCTCCAGAGTAGGTGGGAATGAGTACTGGTAAGATGGAGGCGAATGTGCTCTTGGCCAGCAAGTCTTGCAAGACAGGGTGTCAGAGAGGAGAATCACATGTGTTGTGGACTAGTATAAAGTCACAGATGACCCAGTATGATGTACCTGAGCCAGGCAGAGGTTGGCCAGGTGGGCAGGGGCTGATAAAAGCATGGGACCTGGGGTCTGGTGCAGCAGAGGAGTCAGGGCACAGAGAGGAGACTTCCTGCCCCTGATCCTTCTGCCCTTCCCTTTGCCTCCAGCTTTGACTCTCTGAGGAGGGTGCACATACTGTATCACTCCTGGGACTCAGGCACAGAATCAGGTCTCCTGCTTCCAGTTCTACATTCAACTTCTCCTATCTTGGGGCAGCTAATGAAAGAGCAGTGCCATGATGAAACCTGTTGGTGTCTGGAAGGAAACGTCAAAATTCACATTACAACATTGGCTACAGCAATTTTCAGAGGTCTGAAAATGATGCAGACCCCTTCAATCCCAGAAGAGAATGGAAGAGTTGGATGGGAAGAAGTTGATGAACACCGGAAGAAGCTGGAATACAACACGTATTCACTGCAGTTCCCCAAGCCAGAAAGGGAATTTCCTGTTTGGGAACCAAATTCTCAGGGCACCATTGAAAAACAACATTATAGGTTCTGGATCCAGAAAGGAGGACAAAGAGAAAGCCCTGCTCAGCACTCACATCTCAGTTAGAGATGTGAGTCACTCTAGCCAGTCTTCACTGGGAAGTAGCAGCAGGAATTCCGATTTCTCCTGTCGTGCTAACAGCCTTCTAACTGGACACGTGCAGAGATCAGTGTGGCTTTCACCCAGTCACATCCATGCAACTTGTTCTCCATTCTCACTCTTGCTGAGAGAGGCCTCCACCCGTCCATGCATCTGGGGACGGGTCCGAGGGGAGTGAGCACTTTTCCTTTATGGCCGACTGTATTTGCAAAGGGTGAGTGTAAGTGCCCCCCCAGTAATGTTGCAGACACAAATCGATATCTCCAAATCAACCACTTTGTATGAGTTCAGGTTGAGCCATTTTCATAACTTCTTTTAAATTATAACCAAATTATCTATACAAAGAGTATAAAAATATTTTATGTCTGTTATGGCAAACAGCCATATTGCTTCTCTAGCCTCAACCCCCATTCCTCCTTCTTTGGAATTATCTTCATTGGCAGATTCTTTTGGGTACACATTTCTGTTTGTAAATACATGCATTCTCTAGTTTCATCCATCTGACACCCTATCATATTTGGGGAAAATATTGTAGTGCAACTTAAGTACATGAATAAATTTTCTAACTTCTTAAAATACTTGAGATTAGAAGTATACCATCTAATTATGAAAGGAAAGTTCCTGATTTAAAATAGTAAGGAAAATTGGAATGAAGTAGAAAGCAGGACAATGTAGTTCAGTGGCAGTTAAACTTGAATTCACATCCGAATCAGGTGAAGAAACTGAAAAAATATAAATGGTTGTTGTGCCTTATAAGAAAGTGCTACAATAATGGGCAGCATTATTTTGAAAATAGTAATTTTTTAAAAAATTTCTTTTATACATTTAATAATTGAAAACATAAGCAATTAAAAACTAAAAA
>JAKSZT010036657.1:0-12099 GCA_026826555.1 Tolypeutes matacus
GGAGAGCTCTGCCACATTCTCCAAGGGAGCAGCAACAGTCCTCTGAGTGCAGGGACAGTGTCTGTCAAAAGAGGATGACCCACTGATGAGTTCTTTTTATTGATGACCCACTTATGAGTCTTTGCTCTTGTAACTGAAACTTAGCTTACTGTTATGGGGGGTGGCCACCTGACAGCCTCCTTGTTGTTCAAATGTGGCCTCTCCCTAAGCCAAACTCAGCATATGAATGCATTACCTTCCCCCCAACGTGGGACACGACTCCCTGGGATGAGCCGCCCTGGCAATGAGGGATTAATACCAAGTGCCAACTGGCAACACAACTGGAAAAAGACCTTGAATAAAAGGGGGAAAAGGTAAAGACAAATGAGTTCAAGTGGCTAAGAGACTTCAGAGAGAGTCGGGAGGTCATCCCAGAGGTAACGCTTACACACACCTCAGTAGGAGCTCATAGATCATCTAAGTGCCTATCACCCCATGCAGAGGGGCTCCTGAGAGCTCTAGAGACACCCAGGTCCTATATAAGGGGGGATAGCCCCAGAGACTGACGCCTTATCAGTGAGCTCTATTTTGGAATCTGTGCTCCTGAGAGTGACAGAATTGGACTCAAATAAGTCCTCCCTACACATGGTTCATCAGTCCCTTCTATTCAAACCTATATGTGATGCTGAAGTTTTTAGGTATACTTCCAGAGACTGGAGCCTCCCGCCTCCCTATGTGCCAGGTGTGCATGGAATCTCAGTGGAGCTGCAACTCCTACCCTACAGCTCAATGGACTCATCCAAGTCACCTGGTGAAGAGACAACGATGGGCAATGGCCAGCCCAGGGAATGGAGAGGGCCTGCATCTGCAGGCAGGATCATCCCACCCACCATATCCATGGGATATAAGCCCTCTCTCACTTGGAGGTGGAGTGGACATCACCATCCCAGTCCCCTCAGGATTGGGGGAAGAACTATGGACTAGGGTGGACTTGATGGTATTCTGTTGTACACATATGGTGATTCTAGCAATGGAAGAAACTATAACAGTGAGGTGGAGCCAGTGGCCACTGGACACTTTCGGGGCAGGGAGGGGATGTGCAGTTGAAATACAGGGGCTTTTTCGGGATTTGGAGGTTGTCCTGAGTGACGTTGTGGCAACGGATGTAGGCCATTTTAAATCAGCACACACCATTCAGAACTGTGTGGGAGAGAGTGTGGTCTACAATGTGAACTGTGGTCTATGATTGATGGCAAGGCCCCAGGATGTGTAAGTCCATTGAGGGTAATTGGACATACTTGTGGGAGATGTTTGTGTGGGATGTGGTGGGAGGTGTGGGAGGTGGGGAACATGGGAATCCCGGTAGGTTCTGTGTAATATTTTAGGTAATCTAAGCACCTCTTAAAAAACTATATATATATATATATATAAATCATTTTTGTAAGCAAATGCTCATATATGCATATATATTTATATATCATTTTACAAATATTGGTATGCATTGCGAAAATTTTGATTTTTACCCACAATAAAAAATAAATAAATTAAAAAAAAAAAAAAAAGGAAAGCAATATATTTGAGAATTTCTATGCAGGGCACATTTAAACATTTAATGAAGATCTACCACCATTGTCATAAAATTCAATTTGCTTTCATAAATGAAACATATTCAAATTATTTCTCTGTGTCGCTTAAGAGTCACAACCAATAGGCAGATTAAGTAGGTTATATTCTGAAAGTGATTATCTATCCTAAAATTCTGAATATATAGGTCTTTTTAAAAAATCTGTCCTTCATTTTCTTCCAAGAGTAAATTAAGTAAAGTCACCATTGTGAAGAAAACAAAGATTTATTATTGTGCTAGGATAAATTTGTCAGTGTTATCACAAGTTAATTAAAATAGTTACCCATTTGACTGTTATGAAATCACCTGTACACAATAAGGGTCTAGTTTTAGTTGAGTTGATTTATGTGATTGATGAAAACTGTTGGCCAGAGAGGAAGAGACCAAAATAAGTAATGTTGTGTATATATCATATATACTTATAAACAAACACATTTCTTTTGCTTTATCTTTTCAGATATGTTTATGTTTAATTATGTTTAGCATTTATTATTAATGGGACATTAAGATTGATGTAAAAGGAATATGAATCAGTATGAATATTTTCTTTCAAAGTGCTCATTCTTGTCAATAACTGATTTTCTAATAGCATCTTTCTGAACATATATTTTGAGTTACTCTACAAGTTTTTAAAGGGCAAACATTAAAAGTAACCTCAAATTGTTAGGTAAAGCTATGCTTGGACACAAATGGTCATCAAAAGTTAGATGGTGGAAGCTGTAAAGAATTGGATGAGGAAGAGAGGAGACAAATGCTACTTGAAGGAGTAAAGGTTTGCAATATAAAAATGGGAGGAAGAACCTCTTCTGAGGGATACAGATACAGATATAGACATAAACAAAAGAGGATAATTAGTTAGATATATAAATTATGACAATATTATTTTCTTTTTCAAAAGTTTTTGGTGTATAGCACAGTGTATGACTGATTTCATTATACATACATATAAAATAATGCATGAAATTCAATTAGTAAATAAATAAAGCTGATCACACCACTCAGAACTGAGTGGGAGAGAGTGTGGTCTACAGTGTAAACTGTGGTCTATGGTTGGTGGCAAGGCTCCAGGATGTGTAAGTTCATTGAGGGTGGTGGGCCACACTGTGGGAGATGTTTGTGTGGGATGTGGTGGGAGGTGTGGGAGGTGGGCAACATGGGAATCCCAGTGGGTTCCGTGTAATATTTTGGGTAATCTAAGCACCTCTTAAAATATATGTATATATATATATAAATAATATTTTTGTAAGCAAATACACATATATGCATATATATTTATATATCATTTTGCAAATGTTTGTATGTATTGTGAGAATTTTGATTTTTACCCATAATAAAAAAAAAAAAAGAAAGCTGAGATTTCTCCCCAGAATTTGCTCCTATGAAATGTCAATTTCCCCTCTAATAAACTATTATATTTGTAAATCTCTACTATTCTGATTGTCTAAAATTAAACAAGAAAATACTTAAGAAAAAAAAAAGAATCATTAGATTACATAAATGTTACATCAAAAATATGGGGGGAAATTAAAAAAAATAAAAAAAATAAAAAATAAATGAAAGAAAAATATGGGGGATTCCCATATATCCCAACCCCCCCACACACATTTTCTCCATTAACTTTTCATTAGTGTTACATTTTTTTTTTCACAATTGATGAACACATATTGAAGCTTTGCTATTAAGTGTGGTCTACAGTTTACATTATGTTTTACATTTTGTACACACAATTGTATAGGTTTTGACAAAATGTATAATGGCTTGCATATGTCATTGCAATATCATGCAGAACTATTCCAATGTCACAAAAATAATACGGGTAGAAGGCCATGTGTAGGAAAATTATAAATTTGTTTAACTCTGATTCACTGGGGAAGATTTACTATTTTAATAATCTTTTCTTAATTGTAACAAAGCTAACAACTGTGTGAAAAACAGTACAATTTTAAAAAGTACTACCATCAATTGTAAGAAATATTCCACACCAATGCAAGGTGTTGGTGATGGGAATCCTTCATTTTATGTATGATTTTTCTGTAAACACACAACTTCTCTAATGAAAAGATTTTTGAAAAATTAGAAACCATAAAGCATTGCTATGAGAAATAAAAGAGTACCTAATGAAAAATCTCAAAGAGTACCGAGATTAATAGAGAGATACCTTTTTCATGGGTCAGAAGTCTTGATGTTACATCAGTTTACTCTGAATTAATCTATAAATTTAACTGCTGCAATGAAAATTGTAGATTTTTCTTGTAGAAATTGAAAAGTTTATTTTAAAATCCATAAGAAAATGCAAGAGAACTAGAATAGCTTGTGGTGAAAATTAAATGAAAAAAAAAATGCATACGAAGCATTGGGCAAAGTGTCTAGCATTTGTATGAAAATAAGATGTTCAATAAATATAATTAAAATGTTGCATCTTAAAATCCTTACAATTTTTGTAGATTAACTCTTCTCACACTTGAATGAGCATAATATTCAGGGATCTTTTTAAAATTTTGATTCTGAATCAGAAGGTCTGGGGTGTGGCCTGAGACTGTGCATTTCTAACAATTGCGAATTCAATGTATATTTTAAAAAATTAGAAATGAATTCAATTTTTAAATTTTCTACTTTCCAGATTGTACATTGTTGGAAAAAATGGCGCTCACTGGGACACGGAGACTGATGATTGCAGGCAGAAAATTTATTGGGAAGCCTTCCCAACAGAGGGGGTCTGGAGAATAGACTTCAGCCCACCCTTGGAAAAGAAGGAATTTGAATTTATACAGTACATTCCTAGTTGGGGAAATGATAGTCAGTGGGAGGGGGGTCAAGTGTTTGAGTAAGGTATAGGGGCCAATAGGAAGCCCTAGGGGTGAAAACTTTCCCTTGTATGGCTAGAGGGGAGTGGGATAGGGAATTATGTTTTATTGGAATGCTGGAGGAGCAGGTGGTGCTCTGATGTGGAGGGAGTGAAGCTCTTTATCTCACTTTACTCCCATCTCTATGTGGTATCTTTGTTTAACCTTTGGGGAAGTACCCTGCTTTCAGACATGAAGGCTTAAGGGGGGGAGGGGGCTTGTCCTTCCTTAAAGCATGTCAGGAGGAATTGAATCACAGCTTGTTAATTATTGCAAACCTAGTGAAGGGGGACTCCTAAAATTCCTAACTCTTTGTTTATAAATATATGCGTTGGGGGACCTGGGCATTGGGGTATACAGTACTGGGCAGGATGGGAGGGTGTAGGGATTTGGGCATTGTCTCAATCTCTGTGGATTTTGGAAGATTGCACACACAAGACTTCAATGTAAATTCACACCAAAATTTCCATTCTTCTGAATCCTTATAGCATTCCAACGCAAAAATAGCGTGATCCAATTACTTGAAATAAATATACCCCCCCCCATACACATACACACGTATAGTATCCTGCAGATTTTGTCTTTTTGGAGAACCCTGACTAATACCGATTTTAACAGAAGTAGTCCTAGAGGAATCGAATCTTAAGGATGATCCTTCTGGATTATTTCAGGGGTTTTTGGAAGTGGTTTCTTTAATCTGATTAGCTGTAAAGACACTAATAATTCTATTTCAAATGGTAAATGGGATGTAGGTATAACATTGTGTGATGTTGCACCAGAGATTTGCAAAATATCCCTATTGTAATCTCCTAATCAAATGTATTTGCATGATGCAAGGTTCTGGGGGACCATGTGCTTGATACTTTAGAACATTTCTGTCAAACTTTAAATATAATGATATTGGCTGTTTGCTTCTAAATATGCTATAGAAAGTGAAGGATAAAATAATAAACTTGGGAGAAGGGGCCAAGATGGCGTTAGTGTAGGAGGGCACACAATGCAAGCTCCCAGACCAAGGCAGATTGTGGACGGGGTCCTGCCCAGGGGTCTGTGCTGTGCACGCGTGGAGTGAGAAGCTTGGGACATCTATCTGCGTGGATTAACGTCGTGGACGGAACGGTAGAGATTCGTGAGTTTTAAGGCTGCCGGTGGTGATTGGCACAGAGGGCTGAGCCCCGCGGTTAGGGAGGAAAAATGAAATAAAATAAAACAGCCATTTGGAGCTGTGAGCAGGGCGAAAAAGTTTTGTTTTCTGGGGATCTGGCGGCCTGGCACCCCTTGGACCTTGTGTGAACAGAACCAACCGACCTAATCAGCACCTGATGAACCGGAGGGGGGATTCTGGTCGGGGAACGGAGCTGATTTCCCTAGTGACCCAGGGATAAGACCCTGGCCACTGCGGAGCCAGGAAGAAGGGACACTTCCCAAAAGACGGAGGGTTCTGTTGGAGGACAGGGAAGGGTATTTTTTATTTTTAGACATCGATCTGGCTGCCTGCACCACCCATAGCTTTGGGGAGCTGATAAGCCGAACTGAAGCAGCATCAGGATGAGAGCAGACGGGAATCTGTACTCAAACTGATTTACTTAGCAACACAGTGATGCTCGAGCTCAGCTCCAGAAGGGGTGGAATCGGCCGTCTTAAGCACTCCTCACTGACTAACATAAGAGCTACAGCTAACCTGGGGAGTCCAGGAAGTGGGATGTGCTTGATTAATTTCCATGGGCCCAGTTAGGGTCCCTTCCGTAAGGGGGTTGGTCTAGAGAAGGAATTATTTTAGGTCCTGCATTTCACTAAAAAAATAAAAATTAAAATTAAAAAATTAAAAAAAAAAAGTGAGGTCACTTCATTTAATGAAAAATTAATTCTTTTAAATTTAGTTTAATAGCTAAAAGCTGCTTCAGGACCTGTATATAGAACCCTGTGGGGAAATTGACTAATAAACACAAGTAGGCAGGAAGGATCCACATGGACCCTAGGGGAATCATTGACCCCCCTGAGCTCTGTTTGACTGCTTGCCTGTGTAGATCTTTGGTTTCTCTCTGTTTCTTTCTGGTCTTTGCTATTCTTTCCTCTTTCCTCCCCCCCTTCTTTTTTCTTCTATTTTTTTTTTTTTTTTAATTAGGTGCTGCCAGCTTGTTGCTTCTTTGCTGGGCTTCTTTTTCAGTAATTTCCCACTTGCTGTATATATTGATTCTGTATTACAAACTATTGCTTATTCTTCCTACATCTTTCTGCCTTCTGTTTTCTGTTGTGGCTCTTAGAGACAACATTTTTTCATAGGCCCACAACTTAAGGTTGTCAATTTCTATTCCATCTATTTTGTTTTCTTCATTTTTTTTTTATTAGTATTAACTTTTTCCTTTCAGACCTTTCTTTACTATTTCTCTCCCTCCTCATAATTCTAGCCTTCTAAATCACTATATATATATTCCTTCATTTGTTTTCTCAGTCCATTGTAGGAACTCCATATTTTTTCCTAGTACTCTACACTGCCTACACAAGTTAAATATTCATCTCATTAAGTCTCATTTTGCCCCTCTTCTAACTTTTATCAATATTACTATTATCCTTCTGCCTTCCTTACATCTTTTGGTTCCTCTCGCCCTAACCTTTTCCCTTCGAGGGAATATAGAAAGAAGTAAGGAAATAAAACAAGAAGAAAAACTGCCAAAGAGAAAACTTAACTCACACACAGAACCAACAGCTAAATAAAATTCTAGAGCATAGAGAAAAGCTAATCAACTGAACAAACCCATCAAGATAATATGATGACCAGAGGGCAACAGAAAAATACAAATGGACCAGTCCAATGCACAAAATAAAAACCAGGAAGAAATGCAGAACATTGAACAACTAATCAAAGCTATCAAAACAAATATCATGGACCAACTTAAAGAACTGAAGGAAGAGATTAAGGATATAAAGAAGACACTGGGAGAACATATTGAAGAAATAGCAGGAGACGGAAGATGGCGTTAGTGTAGGAGGGCGCACACTGCAAGCTCCCAGAGCAAGGCGGATTGGGGACGGGGTCCTGCCCGGGGGTCTGTGCTGAGCACGCGTGGAGTGAGAAGCTTGGGACATCTATCTGCGCGGATCGGCGGCGTGGACCGAACGGTGAAGATTCGGAACATAGAAAGAAGCAAGGAAATAAAATAAGAAGAAAAACTGCCAAAGAGAAAACTTAACTCACACGCAGAACCAACAGCTAAATAAAATTCTAGAGCATAGAGAAAAGCTAATCAACTGAACAAACCCATCAAGATAATATGATGACCAGAGGGCAACAGAAAAATACAAATGACTCTGAGAAACTGGAAAACATGGACCAGTCCAGTGCACAAAATAAAAACCAGGATGCAATGCAGTACATCGAACAACTAATCAAAGCTATCCAAACAAATATCATGGACCAACTTAAAGAACTGAAGGAAGAGATTAAGGATATAAAGAAGACACTGGGAGAACATACTGAAGAAATAGCTAACACACCTAAAAAGGTAATGGATATGATGGCGAACAAAGACACAAGTCAAGAAATGAAAAAGACGCTGGATTACATGGCAGCAGAATTGAACAGGGAGAGGAAAGAATTAGTGATATGGAAGACAATACAGTTGAAATCAAAGAGATTGTAGAAAAGATAGACAAAAAGATAGAAAAAATCCAGTATGGTCTCAGGGAATTAACCGATAATGCAAGACGCACAAACATACGCATTATGGGCATCCCAGAAGGAGAAGAGAAGGGAAAGGGAACAGAAGGAGTGTTGAAGGAAGTTATGGCTGAAAACTTCCCAACTCTATTGAGAGAGATGGATGTGCAGATCCAGGAAGCACAGCGCACCCCAAATAGTATAAATCCCAACAGGCCAACTCCAAGACATATACTTGTCAAATTGTCCAATGCTCAAGACAAAGAGAAAATACTCAAGGCAGCAAGAGAAAAGAGAACCATCACATACAAGGGAAGCACAATAAGATTAAGTGCTGATTTCTCAGCTGAAACCATGGAGGCAAGAAGACAGTGGTATGACATAGTCAAAACACTAAAAGAAAAAAACTTCCAGCCACGAATTCTCTACCCAGCAAAATTGGCATTCAAAAATGATGGAGAGTTCAAAATATTCACAGATAAACAGCAATTAAGAGAGTATGTCAAGAAGAAACCAGCACTTCAAGAAATACTAAAGGAATCTCTACAAGTTGAAAGGAAAAAACAAAGGAGAGAGAGTTGGAGGAAAGTTTAAAAACAACTGAAAACTCAAAAAGAGAAACAAAACAACATATGACATACATTAACCCAAAGAAAAAATGGCTGAAGTAAGAAATTCGTTACGAGTAATAACACTGAATGTTAATGGATTAAATTCACCAATCAAAAGACACAGATTGGCAGAATGGATAAGAAAATATGATCCATCTATATGCTGTCTACAAGAAACCCACCTTCGGCCCAGGGATTCAAGGAGGCTGAAAGTGAATGGCTGGAAAACCATTTTACAAGCTAACAATAGCCAAAAAAGGGCAAGAGTAGCTATTCTAATATCAGACAAAATAGACTTTAAATGCAAAACTATTGTAAGAGACAAAGATGGACACTACATATTAGTAAAAGGAGTAATCTCTCAAGAAGAGAGAACAATCATCAACATTTATGCACCTAATCGAGGTGCCTCAAAATACGTGCGGCAAACTCTGGAAAAACTAAGAGGAGAAATAAATTCCTCTACAATTATAGCAGGGGACTTCAACACACCACTATCATCATTAGACAGAACATCTAGGCAGAGAATCAATAAAGAAACGAAGGCACTCAACAATACATTAGAAGATTTGGACTTAATAGACATATACAGAACACTTCACCCAAATACAGCGGGATTTACATTCTTCTCCAGTGCACATGGAACATACTCCAAAATAGACCACATGCTAGGCCCCAAAACAACACTCAATGAATTCAGAAAGATTGAGATTATACAAAGTAATTTCTCTGACCACAACGGAATGAAGTTGGAAATCAATAAGGGCCAGAAAAACAGGTTAGGCACAAGGATATGGAAGTTAAACAACACACTCTTAGACAAACAGTGGGTCAAAGAGGAAATTTCAAAAGAAATCAGTAACTACCTTGAAACTAATGAAAACAACAACACAACATATCAAAACCTATGGGATGCAGCGAAAGCAGTCCTGAGAGGGAAGTTCATAGCCATAAATTCATATATTAAAAAAGAAGAAAGAGCTAAAATTGAAGACCTAACTGCACACTTGGAGGAACTGGAAAAACAACAACAAACTAAACCTAAAGGAAGTAGAAAACAGGAAATAACCAAGATTAGAGCAGAACTAAATGAAATAGAGAATAAGAAAGCACTGGAAACAATAAACAAAACCAAAAGTTCATTCTTCGAGAATATCAACACAATTGACAAACCCTTAGCCAGACTAACAAAGAAAAAGAGAGAACAGATGCAAATACATAAAATAAGGAATGAGCAAGGGGATATCACTACTGACCACACAGAAATAAAGAGTATCATAAGAGGATACTTTGAAAAATTATATGCCAACAAGAATGACAATTTAGAGGAAATGGACAAGTTTCTAGAAACCCACAAACAGCCGACATTGATGAAAGAAGAAATAGATGAACTCAACAGCCCAATTACACGTAAAGAGATAGACTCAGTCATTAAAAACCTCCCTACTAAGAAGAGTCCAGGACCAGATGGCTTCACAGCTGAATTCTACCAAACATTCCGGAAAGAGCTAACACCAATTCTACTTAAGCTCTTCCAAAAAATAGAAGTAGAAGGAATATTACCTAACTCATTCTATGATGCCAACATTACCCTAATACCAAAACCAAATAAAGATACCACACGAAAGGAAAATTACAGACCAATTTCTCTAATGAACCTAGATACTAAAATCCTTAACAAAATACTTGCTAATCGCATTCAACAACATATCAAAAGGATTATACACCATGACCAAGTGGGTTTCATCCCACGTATGCAAGGATGGTTCAATATAAGAAAATCAATCAATGTAATACACCACATAAACAAACTGAAAGAAAAAAATCACATGATCATCTCTATAGATGCAGAGAAAGCATTCGACAAAATACAGCACTCTTTCCTCATAAAAACACTACAAAAGATAGGAATAGATGGAAACTTTCTGAAAAAGATAAAGGGTATATATGTGAAACACCCAAAGCTAACATCATTTTCAACGGTGAAATCCTAAAAGCCTTCCCTCTGAGATCGGGAACAAGACAAGGATGCCCACTATCACCACTCCTATTTAACATTGTCTTAGAAGTACTTGCACGAGCACTGAGAAAGAAAAGGACATAAAAGGCATCCAGATTGGAAAAGAAGAAGTAAAAATTTCATTATTTGCAGATGACATGATCCTATATATAGAAAGCCCTGAGAAATCGACAACAAGGCTTCTAGAACTTATAAAGGAGTTCAGTAATGTTGCAGGCTATAAGATCAACGCTCAAAAATCCGTAGCATTTCTGTACACCAATAACCAGCAAACTGAGGAGGAAATCAGGAAAAAAATACCATTTACAATAGTAAACAAAGGAATCAAATACCTAGGAATAAATTTAACTAAAGATGTAAAGGACTTATATACAGAAAACTACACAACACTGTTAAAGGAAATCAAAGAATACTTAAATAAATGGAAAAATATTCCATGTCCATGGATGGGAAGACTAAACATCATCAAGATGTCTATCCTACCCAAACTAATCTACAGATTTAATGCAATCCCAATAAAAGTCAACACTCTATTTTTTAAGGAACTGGAAAAACTAACCACAAAATATATTTGGAGAGGCAAGAGGCCCCGAGTTGCCAAAGATATATTGAAAAAGAAAAATGAAGTTGGAGGTATCACATTACCTGACTTTAAAACATACTACAAAGCTACAGTGATCAAAACAGCGTGGTATTGGCACAAGGATAGATCTACTGACCAATGGAACCGGATTGAGAGTTCTGATATAGATCCTCGCATATACAGTCATCTGATATTTGACAAGGCCACGAAACCCACTCAGTTGGGAGAGAGTGGCCTCTTTAACAAGTGGTGCTTGGAGAACTGGATATCCACATCCAAAAGAATGAGAGAAGAATACCATCTCACACCTTATACAAAAATCAACTCAAGATGGATCAAAGATCTAAATATAAGAGCCAAAACCATAAAGACCTTGGAAGATAATGTAGGGAAGCATCTACAGGACCTTGTAATAGGAAATGGTTTCATGAACCTCACAGCCAAAGCATGAGCAGCAAGAGAAAAAATTGATAAATGGGATCTCCTCAAAATTAAAAACTTCTGCACCTCTAAGGATGTTATTAAGAAAATAAAAAGGCAACCTACCCAATGGGAAAAAATATTCGGCAACCATATATCTGATAGGAGCCTAATATCCTGCATATATAAAGAAATCCTTCACCTCGAAAATAAAAGGACAAACAACCCATATAAAAAATGGGCAAGTGACCTGAAAAGACACTTCTCCAAGGAAGAAATATAAATGGCTAAAAAGCACATGAAAAAATGCTCAACATCACTTGCTATCAGGGAAATGCAAATCAAAACTACAATGAGATAC
>JAKSZT010036658.1:0-21291 GCA_026826555.1 Tolypeutes matacus
TTTTGTTTATTATTATTATTGGAATAATGAAAGTGTTCTGGGAGAAATTGGGGTGATAAATGCATAAACATGTGATTACAGCAAACAGCATTGATTGTACTCTTTGGATGGATTTATGCTTTATTATTATGTATCAATAAAATTAAAAAAGAAATAAAAATTAAACTATTTACCGTATCCAAGTTTAATGGAAGTATAAGGAAAAAGTAACATACATTTCCAAAGGGCATGAATATTGTTATAAACTTTTTGCAATGTGTCAACTATTATCTATTAAATATTAAACAAAACTGTCAATAAAATATCCAGAAAACTACAAATGCTGGAGTGGATATGGAGAAATAAGAGCATCCCCTTATTGTTGGTGGCAATTTAGCATGGTGCACCTCTGTGGAAATAGTGGAAGCTAAATATAGAACTGCCTTATGATTCAGCAATCCCATTACTACTAATACATTCAGAAGAACTGAAAGGAAGGACTTGAACATACATTTGCACACCAATGTTCATAATGACCATTTTCACAAATTGTTAAAAGATGGAAATAACCTAAGTGCCCCATATTAGTTTGCCAAAGGGGTGCTGATGCAAAATACCAGAAATCTGCTGGCTTTTATAAAGTGTATTTATTAGGGTTAAAAGCTTACAGTTACAAGCCCTAAAACTCCAACTCGAGGTTGCTTTATAACCAAATTCAGTTGTAGTGTTTTGAAGCCAGATAGTAGCTGATCTCTGCCTAGTCTCTCCTTCCTGGGCTTCCCCTTCCTCTTGAAGCTCTGTGGGCCCATCTGCTTCCCAAGCTCAGTTTTAGGCTGGCTTAGGACTTGTCTCTCAGGGCTTCCTATATTAGTCTTAACTATCTTCCCAAGGTCAGCTGCAACTATCATATGAATTGCTCATCTCTCTTCATGTGTATTCTTGAGTGTCTATTTATCTTGGTCCCCCACAGGGGCAGAAACACAACTTGAGTTATGCCTTACTGATGTAACCCAATGAAGCCCTACGTTGATTTTATCAAGCATAATTAACCAAAAGATTCTCACTGAACTTAACACAATCAAAGTGTATCACATCCAGAGGAATAGATTAGTTTACAAATATAATATTTCTTTTTTTTTTTTTTTGAGATTCATGAATAGTCTCAAACTGCCACAAGCCCATCAGCCAATGAATAGATAAACAAATTGTGGTATATTAATGCAATGAATATACCATTCAGCTGTGAGGAGAAATGACCTAGGGAAGCACATGACAAAATGGATATACCTTGAGGATATTATGTTGAGTGAAATAAGCCAGACACAAAAGGAAAATATTGTATGGCCTCACTGATATGAACTAAATAGAATCAGTAAACCTGTGGAGTTAAACTATAGAGTATAGATTAGTAGGAGACAGAATGAGTGTTGAAAAAGGTGCTGACAATAAAAGTATGCAGAATATTTAATAAGGTATATTGAATAAATATGTGGAAATGTATAGTGTTGATTGTAGCACATTATAATGAGTATAACTAACAATCCTGATTTATAAATGCAATTGTGGATGAAAGAATAGTCTAGGGAGGTTAATGTTAATTGAAAGAAAGCTAGAGGATACTTTAGGGACCATATAACTTTGTGATTTTGGTGGTAGATGAAGATTATTTTTAATAAAACAAATATAAGAATGTTCCCCTATTTCAAGGTGTTAAGAATGTGATGATTCATGTGAAAAATACAGCTAATGTAATTTATAGACAATAGGTAGTGATAATATTGTAATATTTTTTTAGCAAATGGAAAGAAGGTACTATATTAATAAAAAAAAAATCCTTATGCAAATAAAGAGCCTGGCCCAGGGGCAAAAATACACCTCAAAAACATGTGAATTAAATCAATTATTTACTTTGTCAAAGATTCTGCAGTTTGAGTTCAAGGGTCTACTTTCAAATTGGGTAACTCTCATGGCTAAGAAGTTGATCTAGGATGTCAACTGGGAGCTCAGCTTTCAATAAGTGCCAGAAGTCTCCATTTCTCCCCATGGGGTGCTTGGACTTTGTCAGAACATTGTGGTTATGTAACTGTCCTAGTAAGTCCACTGTAAAGACATCTCCATTCAAAAGAGGGAACATTGGAGGCAATCAGTCCCTGATCCTTAGCAATTCTGAAAGCTGCTTGGTAGTTTTTTCCGTTTCCTTGTTTAAGACTTAGTAATACCCTCTTGGACTTGTTCTCAAAGACCATTGCCTCTGCATTCTTACTCACACTTGCCCAACTCATAGATTAACTCTGTTTCTAGCTGAGTAAACATCTCAATCTGTTTAGTACTTAATCCAGTCTGATGGTTCAAGCATTAAAGGTTTTCTTGGAAGTTTATTTGAGTTCACATCCTCAGACAAAGCCAGAATTAAAATCTTCCTTGTGATAAATCCTTCACTACCATTGGATACTTGCGAAGTTTCTCCACTATAATACTTTAAACATTCTTTTGAACTCATTTTTTTTTGAGAGAATTTGCAAGGCCTGCCATTAAGATTCAAAGAGAGTCTTTTTCTTTTGTAAGAGTTTATAAATCATTGTCTAAAATTGTTGAGAAGTCTTAACACATAGTTATGCATTCTCAACTAGTATTTGATATAATTCTTTCTCATTGTGAGACATTTTGGAGAGAGAAAGAGCTTCATTCTTGAACCAGAAATTCCTGGCTCCTTCCTACATATACATATGTTCTTTTCCTCTCATCTATAATCAAAGACAATGAAATGAAGAACCAGGTGACATTTTCTACATTCTGTCTAGAAATCCACTTAGCTAAATCACTGAGTTCTTACCAACAGTATCCTTATATCCTTTTGGTTCATTTCTGCTAACAGTTTCTCTGAGTTCCTTTAGCATTCTGCCAGCCACCAGATCCTAATGAATATATCACATGTTATTAGTATTAATTATGATTATACACCTATTCCAGAAACCTAAATATGCTCTAGCTACTATTCATACACAGCAAGCCACTCTAATGCTTAGTGACTTAAAACAATAATGATAATTTATTTTGTCCAAGAATCAGCATTTTGGACAGGGCTCAGTGCAGCTCACTTCTGTATTACCTGGTACCCTAGGGTAGCTCAAATGGGGGCTGGTGGATCCATCTTTAAGATGGCTCACAGACATGGCAGAAAACTGGTGTTAGTTGCCAGTTGTGAGCTGTTTGGAGACCTCAGTTTCTACCCATGTAGACCTCTCCAGAAACTGATTGACCTTACTAATCGCATGATGGCTATTGGGTAATTCAGTCATTAAAACAAAGAGAAAATAATGGGATTTTATGAATTAGTCATGGAAATCACAAAAGAACACTTCTGTACTACACTTAAGAAAGATGTCAAAAAGGCCTATTTCCACAAATTCAATGGGAGGGGACGTGGACTCCAAATATTAATAAGGAGTGGTGAGGTTCAAGAGGAGATTGTTGGCTGGTGCTATTTTGCAGTAATCTTTGGAAAATACAGTCTGTTACAGATACCTTTGTCATTATGCTCTTATCTAATAAGAATGATTATTTCAATTAATTTTCTAAACTACCTAATACCACCTTGGAAAGATATGTAGGGAATTTAAATAACCAAGACTAGCCAATCTTTGCAACTAAGATGTATGAAATGTATATCTGATATATAATAAGCATGCTTTTACTATATTGTGATTTTAGAATTTGTGATTTTATGAAGTAATCTATGCTCATAAGTAATTTGATAAATATATATTTATATTTTAACTATATATTTATCACTCAAATATACTTACATAAATATTTTTCAATGTATGGATGGCGCAGGCATATAACCACCCATGACTGTGACTGGATTGTAGTGTCACTTGCTATTTTGTATGCATTTAGAAAGAATTGTGAAGAAAACTAATGTTTTGTGATGTCATGCATTCATATATATCTTCTCTAGTTTTACTCCAATTTAATTCATTTAATTTAGTGAAGAGAAAGTTCGTCTGACAAATTCTATTCTATATTGCAACTTAAAGGATGGAAAATGCCAGTGTTTGGGATCATATTGGACAAAAACCTTTTATTTGTTGAAACTGGAGGGGCATGTTTTTGTATACTTCTGGCAGAGCAGATACAATATTTTGAGTTAGTTTGAGTAGTTGAATGAAAGAGATGTGGTATTTCACACATTGTTAAAATTAAGATGTCAAGAATTTTTGGCAAGACATTATTTTAATTACATTTTCTTTATTTCTAAACTCAGATCTCCTATGGAACAAAATGTGTTGGTCTTTGTGTTATTGAATTATACATAAAAATAAAACAAACTCCCATAGTTTTTATTGCACTGATATAAGAGTTTTCAGAGGACATCTCATCCTTAAGAACAAAGGATCTGATATCTGCTCCTATAATGTTTTCTTTGTAATACAATATTCTTTGTTTTCATCTGCATAAGAATTAAGGGCAAGTCAAGATCTATTTTTTTTAACATGTGAAAAAGTTACTTGGCAGTGTTTGCTCTTAATTTCAATTATGAGTAAACCTATCATGTGGTAATTATGTGGCTAATTTCATTATGTGTAAATTCTTTTAAAATTTGTGCTATTTTGTTCTTTTCATATGTGGCATGCATATTTTCATAATAATTAAAATGTATAGTGTCAAATCTGCTCCATTTTTACTTAGTGAATTCTTAAAATCTCACATAGACTTAGAAAGCCTTCCCAACAAACATTTTTAAAAATATTTCTGCTATTTCCTTATATATTTTACATAAAATATTCACATGGGTTATTTTTTTGTTCAAATTTTACCTTAATTATTTGAAGTTATGATCTACATTGATTTTTCAGATTTATTATGTATTTATTGAAAAATCTATTCCATCATCATTAATGATAGTCATCATATATCAAACAATACAAATTATATGGTTGCTGTCTAATCCATTGTGTGTTAGTAAGTCTCTCAATCATTAGTTCTTACTGCTGAAGCCCTAAGTTCATACCAAAAATACTACAAGGTATGATAAGACAAATATAACTTCTAATTTATTTACCAAACATAAAACAAAAACTTATGGAAAAACAATGCAGTCATATTGACAAAGTGAGAGCAAGAGAATTTGATAAAACATTAAAATATGTTAAACAGGAAAAATAAAATGACATTTTGGAAATGTAACCTGAATCCAGTTTGGTTGCCACCATTTGGCAATTTATTACTCTTTATTGCTATCACATAAAATGTTTCTCCAGCCACTTCCTAAAAGACCCTTTGACTTCTTTATTCCTCACACAGTATATAAGGGGGTTCAACACAGGTGAGACTACTTTGTCACAGTACACAGAATGATAAGATTTGGGCCTCATGTAGATGAACATGAGGGTGCCATAGAATAGTCCCACAAAGACAAATGAGATGGGCAGGTGGTAAAGGCTTCCTTCCTGGCCAGAGTAGACTGCATACGCAGCACAGCAGACAGGATGAGACCATAGGATATCAGAATGAGAGACAGAGGGATCAAGAGCATCAGGATGCAGCAGGCATACATGAAAAACTCAAAACTCATGGTGTCAGCACAAGCAAGGCGCACAAGTGATGGTGCCTCATAAAAGAAGTGATTGATTTCACGGAAGTGGCAATAAGGGAAGCTCAAAGTGGCACCAGCCTGCAAAAGCTCATCAACCCCTCCCAAAAGCCAGGAGCCTGCCGTCATGGACAAGCATAGTCTTGGATTCATTAGAAGGGGGTAACACAGTGGGTGACAGATGGCCACATAGAGGTCATAGGACATTGCTGCTAAGAGGAAGCACTTACCACCTCCCAGAAGGAGAGACAGGCAGATCTGTGCTCCACAACCAGTGGGAGAGATGAGTCCAGTGCCCATCAAGTTGCTGGATGCCATTTTGGGTCGATTGTGGAGACCAGCATCATGTCCATAAAGGAAAGGTAGCCAAGCAAGAAGTACATGGGCATGTAGAGTGTAGAGAGTTGATGAAGATCAAGAGCACTATGGAGAAGAGGAACAGATGGGTTTGTGTGTGGTTGAACAGCCCTAGAAGAATGAAGTTCATCTCTGTCATTTCATTTGCATTCTCCATAGCTCCACTAATGCCTGGAAGACATACAAGTGATTAAGAAATGAGATCTGTTTTAAAGGAAGCTTGAGCATTTCCTTAAGAAAACTGGATCAAATGTCATAGTAAATCTAAGATCTGTAGGATTAATTATAAGTCTTTCACTTCCCAAGAATTTGTTTGCCTTAGCTTCCTGCTGACCATTTTTGCTGTTATTACACATTGTTTTTTATTCAAGCTTAATTCGATAACATGTACCTATAGTAGTATAAATTAAAGGTCTATTAATGGGGAGTGGATGTGGCTTAAGCAGTTGAATGCCCCACACCAAAATAGTATGCCCCAGATTCGATTCCCAATGACTCCTGGAGAAAAAACAAGGAGACAACAAACAAAAGCAATGAGGAATTAGATGAGGGAACCATTGGGGGTGCGGTGGGGAATGTCTATTAATTTTGAATGTTTTTCCTTATGCCATACATAATATTAAGACATATTATATATGCAATCCCAGTCGACTATACCTTTGGTACTTCTCTGTTGAAATAGCTTCATATTCATGCATTTTAATATGTAATGTGACATGTCTCATGATTACGACTTCATATTTCTCCTTTATTCTATTACTTTGGTCTGGTAACACTTCCTTCTTTCTTTCAATATCATGATGAATTAAAAAGTTAATAGTAACAATAAGCTTCCCTAATAGTTGAAGGCAAAATATAATCATTTAATTATGATTTGCAAAAATAAACTTGTTCTCATGAAATGAGCCTGTAGTCCAGCACCTTGTTCAATAAAATATGAGCTATCACACTTACTTGCAGACAGCTTTTCTTTTCACTAATCCCTCTAAATTCCATTTCTCTTACCTCTTATTATTTTGATAGTAAAACTGTATATGAATGTACAAATGGCTTCTCATGATATACTTTTAGGAGGTGTGTCTTTTGTGCATAAATTCAAATTGTCAAAGAGAGTAATGGACTGATGCTTACCAAGAGGATTATGTTTCGGTTTCATCTGTAAGCTATGGTATAGAAAATCTTTTTTTTTTCTGTTTTTAGTTTCTTTGTTACTTGATTGAAAAATAACAAATGTGTAAATGGGCATCATACCTTTAATAAATATTACCATTTTTGATGGTTAGTATATATCAACAATATCCTTCATGTCCTTAAACTATATACAAGTTCCAACATGTTCTCTTTGTCAAAAATTAAATCAATATGTTGTGCATACCTCTCTCGCATGCTTTGTTTACATAATATTATGTAATATATATGTTAATAAATTAATTGCTACTGCAATTATATATTGCAAATTATTATATTGTATTAATATAGAAGATTATATTTATAAATATTTTGGTTATTTCTAACCTTGTTAAAATAATCCCTGCCTTTGTGCATGAGACAAAAGTTTCCCTAGTAAATATTTGAAAAGTATAAGTTTTCAGCTTTCAGATAACTGCATCTCCAACTTTTATACTCTCATTAACTGTCAATTTGTGTTTTGATTCTTCTAATTGTGATGTCTATTAGGTTTTTAAAATTTTTCCTTATTGATTTAAATAATTATTTGTATTCTGTTATTTATATACATTATCACTTTATATTTGTATATATTGAAATATCTTCTTCAATCCATTTTATATATTTATAATTTGAGTTAAATTATTTTGTACTATAGTTTCACATTTTATATTGCATACATTTGAGATATTTAAAAGTAATTATTCACTTAATATTAGTGTTACATTAAGATATTTGTTCATGTTAAACTACCTGAACAAGATTTGGATAAAAGTTATTGGCATATAAATTCTGAATTTATAATCTTGATGATTTTAACATTACTTTTGTATTATTTTTGAATGGATGGATATCAAATATATTAATGTTACAAAATGCATTGTGTAGAAGTCATCTTTGATTTTGTATTTTCTGAAATTTTAAAGAAAATAGGGATTATCTCCTTGTGGGGAAAGTGACTATGGACTAAAGTAGATATTATTATTCTAGCAATTGAAGAACTTGTATCATTGATATAATGGCAATGGCCACCAGAAATTCTGAGGGGAGCAAGAGGGTAAAACAGGTGTAACATTTGATATCTCGGGGACAATGGAGTTTTCCTGCATGACATTGCAAGGGCTGATACAGGCCATTACACATTTTTAAAAGCCTATAAAATTGTGCAGTGTAAACCATAAACTATAATGTAAATTATTGTCCTTATTTAGTAGCAATGCTTCAATATGTTTTCATTAATTGTAACAGAAGTACCACACTAATGAAAGATGTTGTTATTGGGGGGAAGTGAGAGAGGCGGAGCTTTTGGGGTATATGAGAATATCCTATATTTTTTATGTAAAATTTATGTAATCTAAATTTTCTTTAAAAATATTTTAACTCAAAAAAAACTTATACAAAAACCAATAAAATACTATTGGATTTGTTTTGGAGGGAAAAATGGCATATCATTGTAAAATAGTCTGAGCTTGTAGAGAAAAATTTGAATACTCCATTCACTTGCCTATTGGTCACTTGTCAATGGGGATTTTCTATTACTTTTTGAATCAATTTTGCTTATTCCCTATGCAAAAGGAATCAATTTTATTCACTAATCTTGTCTATTTCTGCTGTATTCCATGAGGCATTCCAGGCTTTCCTTACTCCATTGTGTGAATACACAGGACAGTGTCTTTATGACTACCACTGAACTTCATGCCATGGAATGTAAAATTTACAGGAAATTTAAAAACAGGTGAGCCCCATCTCTATGCACACTGGGAAAAGAAACATGAAATGCATTTTGCTTAAATAATGTGAAGACTGGGGGAAGATGGTCAGAAAACTCTAAAGTCCTGTTTAAATTTTATTAGCAAATAATTTTATGATTTGAAGCAGGACATCCAGCCCATTGTCAAATCAATCTCCATGTTTTTAGGCTCAGGAATTCCACAAACTACTTTTCTCAAACTTACTGTTGTCCTCAAGTACTAGCTTCATTTGGAAATTGTGGCTCACTTTCTGCTCCATACTTGAGTGAATTGAAAGCCACCAGCTAATGCACTGTGCTTAAGTGCAGCTTCTCAAAATATTTATCAAATTATTAGATATTGAAATATGACTTTGAAAACATCTGTGGATTTACAATTAAGGACAAAATTACTTTAAAAATAATAGATTTAAAAATAATAATTGTGAGAGTACCCATTTCTTTCACTGAATAAGCTGCCTTATTGTAAATCCAAATCAGATATCAGATGAAATATCCATACATTCACAATTAACCAGCAGGAAATCTAATGTCCAGAGAAAGATATGTGACTCATCTAAAAATGCAGTTTAGAAAATGGAGAACTTTTACCAGCATTTGTCTTCCCAATCCTTAATGAAATAGAATTCGTTTTTAAAAGTGTACCAGTGTAAAAGTATATATTTAAGGTCTGTCTTCTTGAGTTTGACCACAAAAGCATTTTTTAGTGGTTGGATAACTTTGGATAGTATGTTTATTTTTATTTTTTAGGAGGTACCGGAGATTAAACCTGGGACCTTGTACATAGGAAGCAGGCACTCGACCACTGAGCTACACCCACTCCCCTGGACAATATGTTTAAATCTCAACTTTGTTATGTGCAAAATTGGAGGAAATAGTATATATGTCTCTTACGATTATTGGTGATTATAAGATAAAATGCATTTGAGTGAATAATAGAATTCATGACACAATAAGATAGCTACACAAAGGTTAGTCATTATTGTTATGATAAATTATTATTATGATTAAATATGATGGTTGTTTCCCACTCAAATATTTAGGAAGTAAAATTAATATTTATTTTAATGTCCACATGATATAGTGCTAATTATTTTTTTAAAAAATGACAAAAATGTTTTCACATATCAATCTTCTTTTTTCAGTTTAAGAGACAATGTTTTCTAAGTCTGTTTGGATTGTTCTTTTTGTACTCTGTCCACTTTCCATGAATTTCTTTTCACATACTGTGAAAATCCAGATAAATATAATTATGGTCATAGCTTTCTAAAGCTATTAAATTATTTGATTATTGATTTTGAAATATGATATGTACTTATTATTTAATATATTATAAGAATTTAAATTTTCAACATGGAACTTTTCATCTATTTAATAAGTTCTTTCAATCTCAAAAATTTCAAGGAAGCTGGGTGAATGTTGGTCTGTCCCTAATATGCTCCTCTTCTTAAATTTGCTCCCAGAATTTTAAAGTTGGAGAGACTCTAATTCCATATCTAAATGCTATGTAAGGGGCAACTTAGTCATAACAAGGATTTTAATAATTGTACCAAATATTGTCCCAAGCACTATGCTAAAAAGTTAAATGAGGTAGACTCTCCAATTATAGCAGAAGAGCAAAATTGCAGATTAAGGACATGAGAATCAGATTAGGTCTAAAACTAGGCATCATGCTTCCAGAATCTGGGTTTTGAAAGTAAATTTTCCAAGGCGATTTTATTTTTTTGTTGTTATTGCTGTTGTTTCAATTACTACAAAAATTATAACAAGATGACAAGATAACAGAGAATGGTACAAAATAAAATGAATATTGGCCTCTCAAAACTATAGGCCAGACTATACGATTATCTTTCATGTAATAGATAAATTAATTCAAAAAAGGTAAAAGGTTTGCCACAGTCACTCAGAGTTGATTTTGTACCATTCTCTGTTATTATGCAGAATATATATTCATTGCAAAAAGAAATATTTTTTTTTTGCACAAGAAATACTTTATTGGCTTCATGAGTAAATGAAAAATATATAGGATCACTGTAGGAGCATTGTTTTACATGAATGAAAAAGAAGCCTTGTCTTCTCTGTAATTTAAATTACACAAAGAACTCAATCTGAAAAGTACTATATATTAATGATTTGAGCTGGGTGGTTTAAGTACATGGGTTTTATTAGACATATTACACCTTATGAGACTCAAATTAGTGTTTTTATAATGTTTCAACTATTGTCCTACAGGGTTGTAAGAATGAAAAAAGATAGTATTCATAGAGTGCTTAATGAATTACTGGCTTTTCATAAGATCTCAATAAATGGTAGTCACTAGTGATTGAAGCTACCCCCAACCGTCACTTTTCTAAGTGGAAATTGATGAATAGTTGGTTTAAATGATATAACTGAATATATCTATGTAGCCTCAGGCTAGAGCATGGAACAAAACCCATGTCTCTGAATAACTTATCTATAAGTTTTTCATAATTGCAATGTGTTAAAGTTAAACATATGTAATATAAACATGGGTAGATGTCCAGTCACATAGGAAATTAAAGAAACACACTGTTTAAATCAAATAGTTAATATTTTATACATTTAAACTTGAAAATAAGTGTCATTTTTATTCCTAATAGAAATGCAGTGAAAGTTAATTTGAAGGGTAAACATGAAAAGTTTTTGTTCAGAGATTGCAATATGGGGTGAGGTTTATAAAGCCTCCATTGTCTCTTGTAATCATTAAAATACGTTCTGGATTTCATTCTAAGTAATAACCCAAAATAAAGGGGGGGGCAATCTGGTAATTCTTAACACTTTTCTCTGGAAAAAAAAAATGACAAGACTCCATAAAATCCTAATTTAGGAGTTGATGGAAACTGGCCATTTTCATTCCACTCCACTACTTCACTCCTCTCTGCTCTCCAATCTTCCCTCCACTGAACAGAATCCATTTCAATCATGTAATGTATCAACATAAACAGAATTGCCTTCCTCTGCAAAATTGCTACAATTGTAATGTTGTCTTTGTTGGTTGGAAGTGGGGAAGGAGGGGAGAAGGAAGGAGGGGAGAATTTAGGGGATGGTGAGAAGAAACAGAACAAAAGAGGTTTGGTTAAAAAGGTTTTAGCAAGTTGTACCTGAGACTGAGAATAAAAGCAGTGTTCCTATTGTTTATAAAGTATTGTTATTTCAGGTGAAACTGTCAACCACTTCAACATAGGGCTGGTCTTTATTTTTGTGCATTTTACTGGAAAGTTCATTTTCATGCTGCTTAAAAACCAGCTCATTTACTTCTCACATAACTTATTTAATTATTTTCTTCATTGGGGAATGCTAGCTGGAAGCTAAAGTTCCATATATGAGGGACCATAGATGTAGTGAGAATCATTAGAAAGAAAGTTCTGGTTGTAAATGAACACAATCCATTAGGAATGGAGTAACCAAGACTATTGAAAATATATCAGAATATTGAATTGTTAAATAGACTCATAGTTGTTTTCAATCCAAAATATGGTATGTGCACTCTCAAATAATAGTCTTTTAAGTGAAGGATTACTTCTAGAAACTGATTTATGTTCAAGTTATACCTTTTATTCCACTATTTTCAGAAACAGAAAAATAATTTAAGAGAAGATACATGCCCCAGAACTTGCAGAGATATTTTTCCCACATTTTTATACTTCATTGGGGAATATTGGCTAGATATAAATCTAATAATGGTCTGCATATATCTTTTTATTTTTACCCAATTAATATTATACTTTTTAATGTAATTTCTTATGTGTACATCTCAAATGTGCCTGGTTCATTCGGTATCATTAGAAGACTGATGTATATTTACTATTTTAAAAAAATTATTTTAAAATAAAATATATTTTTACTCATGTCAGTCATTTAGGTACCCAAATCCACATACATAGATAATAAAATATTTAAAAATATATACATTCCTTCAGTGAATATATACATCAGTTGTTTATATTTATTTGTAACTTTTTATACAATATTGGTTGAATAGTACTCCAATTTCTATTTGTGATTCTTCGAATTTCTGATTAAGAGGATTCCTTTTGGTATATATCATGTTCTCTTTCAATTTCCCAGTAAGTTAAATAATAGCAGGCAGTAATTTTTAAACTACTGTTCCTTTATATGTAACATATTTCAGATGGGTTCTAAGTGTCTTAGAAATATTAATTCATTTAATCCTTATTTGAACCCTATGAGATAGGTTCTATTATTCTCCCTAGATTACATTTGAGAAAACTGAGGGAGCAGCTAAGTTCTTTGCCCACTGTCATACAGCTACTAAGTGGTAGAGCAGATCAGAGCCCAAGTCATCTGGCTCCAGAGGCCATGCTCTAAATCATTACATGATATAAAGTTTAAAAAATCAGCAAACTTAATATAGGAAAGCTGTAGTCAGGATGGATTCTTACCATTTTGACTTTTTTTCCCCAAATGAAAACACATCTTTATGAAAATAAAAAATGTGCAGTGGGGAGAACTTTTTTACACCTCTTTTACTTATCAGGGATATTTAAAACTATTTCCAATTGTCATCAAATATATACTGCCTTTGCTAGGTTAGCTTTCTAAGCTCTATAAAGTCATTTGGTCAAACCTGGCAAAAGGCAACATGGGCACGGACTCAACTTGAATCCATAAGCATTTCTCCTATTTTGCCTACTGGATTGACAGAATTTCAGAATAATGAAGCCTATTAATTAGAGTATAGGATTCATTTGCATCAGGAGCCAATATTCTTTTTTCTATTAGAGAAGTTGTGGGTAAAAAGAACAATCATGAATAAAATGCAGGATTCCTGTATACTATCCTATTAGTAACATGTTTTCAATATACGTGTTTTACACCAGATGTTAAGTCATGCTGCAGCATAAGTTTTGTGTAATAGGGAATTAAAAAAGGTCAGAGGACCTGGGGTTTGATCACTTTTTAGCTACCAACATCAGGGACCTGATCGAGGAAATCATTTAACTTCTCCAGATGTCTAAAACAGGGCTAAGAATAACTTTTTAAATCCAAATAGTTAATAATTTTTGAGGATCAAATGAAACAATGGATATAAAGATATTTTTTAAAGTATTAAATAACACTATAAAAATTAAACGCAGATTTAGAGATTATGGCAAAAGTATGTATTAAGCTGACATTGTTTTATTATAATTCATTAATCCCTCAACTACCAAAAAGTCAAAGGTACAGACTTTTAGCCACCTATAATACAGACTTAAGTCTAAAAACAGAAAAGACACAAACAGCTTAAACACAATTCTAATAAGTTCATTTATTTAACTTCCCAGCAAAAAATATTTTAAAAGAAGCACATTAGAAGTATACATTTTAAGGGGAAGGATGATGGTTTTCATACAGAAATATTTATAGAAGTAGGAAATTAGAGCCAACACCTTGACTGAGAGAAAAGAAACATAAAAATGTTAAGGTAAATAAAAAAATTAGACAACATGACAATCTGGAACCATATAAAGTAGGATTAAGGAGCCATTTATATAGCAATAATCCCTAAAGGCATATATAATTAAAATAGTGATATATCTATATATAGTTAATATAGTGATATAATTAATATCACTAAAGTATCACTATTAGCTTAGCAGATCATGAATTTCATATTTCAAATTGAATAAACTATAAATAGTAAATTATATTTAGATTATACTATGAAAGTACATTAGATGTAAATAATCATGTAGTATATTTAATTAACCTTTATATAATAAAGGTTATTCTATATATATTTATATATATATTTATATAATAAATGTTACCATTTATTTATGTTATCATCTCTCATTCCAGAAAGAAATTGAGATTAATTAATAAAGCAAAAGCTTCCATTATCTGATAAATTCACTGGTGTGGAACATCCTATTCTGTTAGTGGTAGAAATAAGACACTATGTATCACTTTAACCATGGAAAATACGCTGGAACTTTCAATGACTTAGCTACACATTTGATCAAAACATAATATTCAATACAGTTGCCATGTTGAAGTAACCTCAAATTATTAATAATATTAACATTATCTTTTTTTTAATAGTGGGTAAAAATCAAATTTTTCACAATACAAGCCAATATTTGTAAAATGATATATAAATATATATGCATATATGTGCATTTGCTTACATAAGTGTTATTTTTTATATATATTTTAAAAGATGCTTAGATTAGTTACACAAAAATTACAGGGATTCCCATGTTCCCCACCTCCCACATCTCCTGTAACATCCCACATAAACATCTTTCATTAGTGTGGCACATCACCTGCAATGGATATACACACATTTATCTTGCATGATTAATGGTTTCATCTTTTCAAATTAAAAGTTTTTAAGTCTAAGTCAAAGAGTCAAATCTGGGAATAGAGCTAACAAAAACAATTGATTATAATTAGTAGACAGATTAGCAAAAAAGCTACTCCAAATATTTTTAAACTATCATATTTTATTCTATTTATACTAGTATAATTTTTGAACTTAAGAAAGGATACAATGTGAATATTTGAACACTCTCTTCTAAGGATGAACAAATTAAAATGCCAAAAAGATGATGTGATGTATCATATTGATATTAAATTGAAACTTGAGTGAAAATTGAAAGTTACTAATTCTGGCCCCTACACTGTGAAGACAGTATATTTTGCAAAGCTGTTCTGCTTTGGAAAACTAATAATATATACACACCTTAACCATAAGTAGCATTGTTAATAATTTCAAGTAAAGAGTTATTTGGTATTCATAAGGTTCTCCATCAGTTACCCATCATTGTCTATTAAACCTTCCCAAAATGAGATGGCTTAAAACAAGAGCAATTTGTCATTTCTCATGATCCAGGGAGTTGACTGGGCAGTTCTTTGCTGGTCTCTTCTGGGTTCCCTCATATATCTGCATTCTTCTAAGCCAGAGACTTACCTAGGCTAGAGGTCCAAACAGCTTCACTCCCAGGTCTGGCAATTGGTGGCTGACTGTCAGCAAGGGTGCCTTGGTGTTCCTACACACAGCCTCTCACCTGCCTTCCTTGCAAGGCCATCTCAGGACAGCATTCCAAGAGGGCTAAAGGGGAAACCACAAGCCCTTAAGACCCAGGATCTGAAATGTTCACTTTTGTCACATTCTATTGGTCAAAACAAATCACAGGCTAGAAAGGATTAAAAGACTGGGGAAATGGATTTCACCTCTGGATGGGAGGAGCTACAAAGCATTGTGAGCATATTTAACCTGTCACAGGTTATTATTATATCCAGCATTAGTTTTAAGTGATCTTACTAAATCAATGAAATAATTAATCACATACACATTTACATTTTACACGGACAATTCACATTTCTTATAAGTGTATTTTGAATGTGAACTCTTAGCACCTGTTATATAATTGTACTCCTCTATGGTATTTTAGTTATGTTAAAATGTTAGTATTTCTATATTATTTCTATCAGAACATTTCAAATAAAGCATTTAAAATATAAAAATATTCACTTTCATTATAATCATAAGTACTGCAAATTTATTACTCTTCTGGAGAATGGCATTTATTTTTATACCACTTTAGACAGAGATTAAAGAGTGTATTGAATTTATGTGTATTTTTAATCTAGAATTCAACTAATGAACTCACTAAACAGTCATCAAATGTGAAGTCTCTGAAATTTGAACTTCTAGCAAAAGAAGAACACATAACCTTCTTCTCCCTTTCTGTTTCCTGTAAACCTATCTTCCAGACTCTAGCTCTGTGAGTCTGCTCAATTTGTTTAACTCATATCAGTGAGGTCATGTAATATTTGAACTTCAGTGTCTGGCTTGCTTCACTCAACATAAGGTCCTGAAGATTCATCCATGTCATCCTGTGTGTGCATACTGTATTTCTTCTTAGAGCTGAGTAATATTCCATTGTATGTATGTACCACATTTTGTTTATCTGTTTATCTATTCATCTGTTAATGGGCATTTGGGTTGATTCCAACTTTTGGCAATAGTGAATAAAACTGTTATTAAAATTGGTGTGCATATATCTGTTCATGTCCTTGCTTTCAGTTGTTCTGGGAATACACCCAGCAGTGGAATTGCTAGATCATATAGCAGTTTTATAGTTAGTTTTCTGAGGAACCACCAAACTGTCCTCCACAGTGGCTGTACCATTCAACATTCCCACCAGCAGTGGATGAGGGTTCCCATTCCTCCACATCCTCTCTAACACTTGTAGCTCTCTGTTTTTTTAATAGCTACCATCTCATTGTAATTTTGATTTGCATTTCCCTAATATCCAGTGATGTTGAGCATTTTTTCATGTGCTTTTTAGCCATTTGTATTTCTTCTTTGGAGAAGTTTCTATTCAAATCACTTGCCCATTTTTTAAATAGGTTGTTTGCCTTTTATTTTCAAGGTGGAAGATTTCTTTATATATGCTGGATATTAGGCCCATATTAGATACATGGTTACCAAATATTTTCTCCCATTTAGTAGGCTACTTTTTCACTTTCTTGACAAACTCCTTTGAGTTTAAAAGTTTTTAATTTTAAGGAGGTCCCATTTATCTATTTTTCCTTTCACTGCTCATACTCTTGGTGTGACGTTCATAAAACCATTTCCTATTATAAGTTCCTATGGATGCTTCCCTACATTATCTTCCAAGGTCTTTATGGTCTTGGCTCTTCTATTTAGTTCTTTGATCCCTCTTGAGAACACGGGCAATGCCTAATAGGGGAGGACGGACCAGTGTGTCAAGCTCTCAGTGCTATTGCAAGTAACTATGATTATTGTCTTCAAGGAGTGAAGCCTGGTGGTTGCCATAGGGCCCAGGGGGTGGGGTAGGTAGAAATAGAAGAGATGGAACAAGGGGCATTTTGGGGACAATAGAAATGTTCTACATGATCTTGCTATGATGGATACAGGCCATGTTAAAACACATTGAAATTTATAAGTGTGTGGTCCAAAATGTTAACCATAATCTAAACCATTGACCATGGTTAGTAGTAATGTTTCAATATTTTTAAATCAGTTGTAACAAATGTACCATCCACATATAAAATGTTATTAATAGGGGAAGTGGAAAATGCGGGAGGATGTTGGATGTATGGGAGTCCTTTGTATTTGGTATGTGACTTTTCTTTAACCTAAAAGTTCTTTGAAGACAAAATGAAAAAAGTAAGACACTGGGGGAATAAATGGGAGAAAATGTCACTGTACATATAGGAAAACAGATCTTACAGTGATGAAAGGCAAAATGTCAAAAAAAATATTTTTTCATTATTTTCTTCTATCCCCAATTTTTTTACTTTTAAAAAATTCTGTATTTTATTTCTTATTTCTAAAACTATTATTATTATTTCATTTCCTTATTGGTTGTGCTTTGCTATTTCATTGGATTCACTTTTGAAGATGTTTTGGATCACAGAAGGGCAGGGGCAAATCACTGATGTGGAATATTGGTGATGGTGGCTACATGGGAGGAAGCTCACCTGGGCATACATACAAGGCACATAAATGTGTTCAAATATTCATGGGGCATTGTCACGGTGGGTAGAGATTCATACAAAAAACAAAGGAATGTTAAGTTCCCATCCTGGGGAGCTCTGCCACATTCTCTAATGGAACACCAAGAATTCCCTGAGTACAGAAGCAGTGACTAGTGAAGGAAGATGGTCCTTTGGTGGGCCCTTGATATTGATGACTATGCTTATGAACCTTTACTCTTGAAATGGAAACGTAGCCTAGTATTATAGGGTGCCTAAGAGTTGCCTCCTGGGAGCCTACTTGTTGCCCAAATATGGCCTCTCTCTAGGCCAAACTCAGTGTAGAAATATATTGCTTTCCCCCCAGCATGGGACATGACCCCAGGGATGAACCTCCCTGGCACCAGGGGACTATTACCAAGCACCAACTAGCAATGCAACTGGAAAAAGACCTTGACCAAAAGCGTGAAATGGTAAAGACAAATGAGTTTATATAGTTAAGAGACTTCAAAGTGAGTTAGGACAACATCCCAGAGGTTATGTAATCTCAGCAGGATTGACTGCCAAAGTAGATATTACCCCAGATAGCAGGGCTCCTAAGGGCTCTGGAGACATCCAGATGCTATAGTCATTGCAGATAGCTCAGGAGTTTGATGCTGTGCCAGTGGGGCCTACTTTGGAATTTATGCTCCCCAGGGTGACAGAGGTAGACTCAGTTGTGGATTCCCTATGCATGGCTCTTCTGTCCTTCTCTTTGAAGCTATTCTTAGTACGAAAGGTGGTAGGTGTATGCCAAAGAGACTTTGGGCTGTCCATGTGTCAGCTGGGCCCCAAACCTCAATGGAGTTGCAACACCTACTCTCCAGTTCATTGGACTCACCCAGGACAATGAACAAGGAGGTGATGATGGAAAACTACCATAACAAGGAACCAAGACAAAGCGAGAGAGTCCCATCCATCAGCCCTAATGTTCCACAGCCCCCTCTCAATTAGAGGCAGAGTGGACATCACCATCCCAGAATCCTAAGGATTGGGGAATGAACTACAGACTTAAGTAGACTTACTGGTATTCTACTGTAGACTTAGTGTGATTCTAGCAATTGAAGAAATTATATCATTGATGGAGACAGTGGCCAATGGAGGTTCTGAGGAAAGGGAGAGGGAAAAACAGGTATAATATGGGGGCATTTTCAGTACTTGGGAATTGTCCTGAATGACATTGCAATGGCAGATACAGGCCATTATATATCTTGCCATAAACTGCGGGATTGGGAGGGAGAGAGTGTAAACTGCAATGTAAACTTTAATCCACACTTAGTGGCAATGCTCCAAAATGTGTTCATCAGTTGCAATGAATATACCACACTAATGAGGGATATTGTTAATATGGAAAATGTGGGAGGTGTGGGGAGCAGGGCAAATGGGAATCCCCTATATTTTTTATGTAACATTTATGTAAACTAAGTCTCTTTAAAAGAAATATGTAGGACTTCCGGGAAGATGGCAGACTAGTAATACACGGGAATCTCTTCTCCAGAAAAATAGCTAGAGGACAGGCTGAAACAGCCCCAAAAAAGATCTTCTAGGGTTTAGGACAGCAGGTGAAGGCTGCACACCACCCAGAGGAGAGAGGGACAGAAGAGAGAAATCACGATGACAGAACTGAGAGTTGGAAGAAGCAGCTTCTGCTACTGACAGCACCCTCCCCCACACTCTTTAGAATTCTTGGGCCTCTGGGCCTGAGACCACAGACAAAGGGGGCCCCAGGGATCTACCACTCCCGGAAAGGGGGGAGAGTGACACAGCCTTAGGCTGACTCAGATTCTGACCTGTAAATTTGGGCTGCGGAGCACCACAGACCCTTCCACATGGCGGTTTGCCCTGGGAGCCTACGAAGGACTGGAGAAATCTGACCCTTACAACCTTCCTCTTTGAACCTCTTCTAGCCTGGACTAATTGTTGAGGACTTCACGGGAAAGGGGAGATAGAGCCTGGGGCTGACCCTGCTTTTGACTCCCAGGTTTGGTCTGTCCTGTCCCAAGAGCCCTTCCAGGCTGGGTGGGGCTGCGCCATTGTTTGCCTTGGAGACTGCAAGGGGCTGAAGATATACAAACCTCCCAATCTCCTCTACTAACAGGGACTGATTGTTGAGGATTCAGAAGGGAGTGGAAATATTTCCTAACTGGGAAAAGGGGGGTGCTACGAGAGAAGTCTGGAGAACTGTCACAGAAAGTTTGAATTACAAGGCTCTTAGCCACCAGACAGGAAGCTCTGTCACATTGATCTGGTCTGTGTCACAACAAATATGCTCCGACCAGGCATTGAATTGAGAGCTGCCAACAAGCTCCATCTACTGGCATACCAAGGAAGTGCACATAAAATTAATAAGTAGGAGAGGCTTTTCCTGGCCTCCACAGCCTCCCTACACAAGGCCCTAGGAAACGACTCTATAACCAATTACTGGGTCCAGTGCCCAGTTTTGAGCAATGAGTAGAACAATTCTAACAATCAAGTTGGAGCCAAAAATCAAAGAGCTGTGGTAACTCACAGCCTTCTACCACTAAAACCCCATAAAAGAGAAAGAGATAGAGCATCTAAGTAAAATACAACCTAACCAGATGCCTAAGCACCAGCAAAAACTTACGAGACATACTAAGAAAATAGAAGACATGGCCCAAGAAAAGGAATACAGCAAAGTCCCAGAAGAGTTGCAGAATTTGAGAGAACTAATCAGTGAGATGAGCACAAATTTCCAAAATCAAATTAATGAGATGAAAGAGAATATAATTAAAGAGATAAATGACATCAAGAAGTCATTGAGCGACTGCAAAGAAGAATTTGAAATCCTGAACAGAAAAATAACAAAGTTCATGGGAATGAAAGACACAATAGGTGAAGTTAAAAATACATTTGAGACATACAACAGCAGACTTGAAATGATAGATGAAAGAATAAGTGATACTGA
>JAKSZT010036659.1:0-37239 GCA_026826555.1 Tolypeutes matacus
AAAGTGCTAACACATGGAATAACGTGGATGAATCTTGAAGACCTTATGTTGAGTGAAGCAAGCCAGGCACTGAAGGATGAACAGTATATGACCTCACTGATCTGAACTGAGGAAAGTGAGCAGTCTCTGAGAACCATTGTCTGAAAGATAGGTTAACAAAGGAGAGTAAGAGAAGAGCAGGCTTTGAGCCATCACCCATATGGACATAATCTATGGTAAAGGGATAGAGTGTGGTTGCATGTTGGGGGATGGGGCAGATGAGTGGTGGTGTTCCTGGGTTTGGTGGTGCAGCACTGGGGGGTGGGTGGATTAGGAAGTGCTGGTTCAAATCCCCAGGGCATGTAACTGTGAATCTTGACATTCCATGGGTTGGGAGAGGGGGGTATCATGGGCCCTGGGGGGCTGGGGAGAAGGGAACAGTCAAGATCTAATGGGTTGTTTGGTGGTCATGGGGAAGGTTTTTCATTACCTTACAGTAATGGACACAGGACATGGTAAATATCATCAAAATTATTAAACTGTATCATCTAAGTTGTAAACTATACTGTAAATCATTGACAATGTTTAGTTGCTATATTTTGGTATCTGCATAACAGTTATAACAATGCTAACAACCAAAAACAAAAAAGGGGAGTTAATATGGGGTGGGGAAGGGGGGGTGGTTTGGTATCTGGGAGTCTCCGGCACTCCGTGTGTGACTTTGCTGTGACCTAAACTTCTTTGAAAATTAAATGAAAAACTGGGAGACAATGGGGATTGAGAGGAGGAAGGTGTCATGGCACACCAGACTTCCGATAACACAGTGATAAAGGGAAGGAATAAAGGGGAAAAAGGAAAAGAGAAAGGAAAAAAAATGAATATATATATATATATATATATATATATTTAAAGGCATTTCCTTTACTCTTTTGCCCATTTTTTGAATGTCCCAATCCATTAATTATATTTTATTTTGTTTTGTTCTTTGATTATTTGTTTTTTTTTCCTTCTCTCTCTCTTTTTTTTTTTTCCCGAGTTTCCTTATGTTTGTCTCTTGCATGTATGCTTATCACACTTGTTTCTTTTTCCTAGTAAGTGTATTTGATTATTTTATGGACTAAATGTTCATGGAGGATTTGGATCACAGAAGGGTTACAATGGGTACTGCGGGGGATTATGAGGGGGGCTTTCGTGGGGATTGGTTCAGCTGAATATACATGAAAGATATACAAAGTCATTCAAAGGATCAGGGGATGGGGCATGGTCACGATGAGTGGATAATCACACAATAAATGAGGGAATCTGAATTCCTAGCCTGGAGAGCTCTGTCACATTCTCCAAGGGAGCAACAATAGTCCTCTGAGTGTAGGGACAGTGCCTGTCAAAATAGGACGACCCACTGATGTTTTTTTTTATTTTTTATATTTTTTATTTTTTTATTGATGACTACCCTTGTGAGTCTTTGCTCTTGTAAATGAGACTTAGCCTGCAGTTGTGGGGTGCCTAAGGGTTGCCACCTGAGAGCCTCCTTGTTGCTCAAATGTGGCCTCTCTCTAAGCCAAACTCAGCATATGATTGCATTACCTTCCCCCCAACGTGGGATATGACTCCCGGGGATGAGCCTCCCTGACAACGAAGGATTAATACCAAGTGCCAACTGGCAGCTTCACACAGTGGCAGTATCATAGCCAATGAGGTTTATCCGAGGCACGATTTTTGCTAATTGAAAACTTTTCCCAAGTGCCAGCTGGCAACACAACTGGAAAAAGACCTTGAATAAAAGGGGGAAATGGTAAAGACAAATGAGTTCAAGTGGCTAAGAGACTTCAAAGAGAGTCGGGAGGTCATCCCAGAGGTAACTCTTACGTACACCTCAGTAGGAGCTCATAGAACATCTAAGTGCCTATCACCCCACTCAGTGGGGTTCCTGAGAGCTCCGGAGACACCCTGGTCCTATATAAGGGGGGATAGCCCCAGAGACTGATGCCTTATCAGTGGGTTCTATTTTGGAATCTGTGCTCCTGAGGGTGACAGAATTAGACTCAAATAAGTCCTCCCTGCACATGGTTCACCAGTCCCTTCTATTCAAACCTATATGTAATGCTGGAGTTTTTAGGTATACTTCCAGAGACTGGAGCCTCCCACCTACCTATGTGCCAGGTGTGCATGAAATCTAGGTGGAGCTGCAATTCCTACCCTACAGCTCAATGGACTTATCCAAGTCACCTGGTGAGGAGACAACGATGGGCAATGGCCATCCCAGGGAATGGAGAAGGCCTGCATCTGCAGGCAGGATCATCCCACCCACCATATCCATGGGATATAAGCCCTCTCTCACTTGGAGTTGGAGTGGACATCACCATCCCAGTCCCCTCAGGATTGGGGGAAGAACTATGGACTAGAGTTGACTTGATGGTATTCTCTTGTTCACATATGGTGATTCTAGAAATGCAAGAAATTATAACAATGAGGTGGAGCCAGTGGCCACTTGACACTTTTGGGGTAGGGAGGGGACGAGCAGTTGAAATACAGTGGCTTCTTTGGGAGGTGGAGGTTGTCCTGAGTACCGTTGTGGCAACGGATATAGGCCATTTTAAATCAGCACACACCACTCAAAACTGAGTGGGAAAGAGTGTGGTCTACAGTGTGATCTGTGGTCTATGGTTGGTGGCAAGGCTCCAGGATGTGTAAGTTCATTGAGGGTGGTGGGCCACACTGTGGGAGATGTTTGTGTGGGATGTGATGGGAAGTGTGGGAGGTGGGCATGGGAATCCCAGTGGGTTCTGTGTAATATTTTGGGTAATCTAAGCACCTCTTAAAATATATGTATATATATATATATATATATATATAAACAACATTTTTGTAAGCAAATACACATATATGCATATATATTTATATATCATTTTGCTAATGTTTGTATGTATTTTGAGAATTTTGATTTTTACCCATAATAAAAAAAAAAATTAAAAAAAAAAAAAAAAGCCTAATGACATTTATATAACTAGAAGGAAAGTTAAAAATTATAACATGGGATTGTGTAACATTTTGAATTTTTCTAATAAATTTATTTTGCAAAATAAAAGGTTGTTAAAACATATCCTGGATGCCCTTTGACCCTTATGTTTAATTTCTATTAAATCTCATGGTCTGGAAACCACTGCTTTGTGTGACTCAATGTCATGTAAAATATGAATATGGGTGATATTGCATATATAAGACTGTTTTAACAAAATATAAATACAAATATACTAGACAGAAGGAAACAGAATAACAGCTATGTATGGCAGGGAAGCATACAGAGATTAATGGGTGATGAGTTTTTGTTTTTTTGGTTGGGATTTTTTTAGTATTATTATTTTATTACTGGAATAAAGAAAATTCTCTAAAAATGATTGGAGTGATGAATGCACAACTATATGATTATACCTAATACCATTGTTTGTACACTTTGGTTGGATTATGCTTAATTAATATGTATAAATAAGATTGACTTGTTAAAAAAAATTCATGAGGAACAATTAAAAAAAAAAAAACACAATGAGAACAACCAGCAAGATGGCTGCAGAGTAAGGAGCTTCTAGAGTCAGCTTGTGCTACAGGACAGTTAGTAATCACCCAGAGCTATCTAAAGCTCCTGTTTCGGGGCTCCAGGGGACCAGAAAAGCATCCTGCAACATTCTTGAAAGAATGGAAGGAGCATAGTGCCCATCTGCAGAGAAGATTCCTAAGTAGAACACTCCACACTCCGGAGTCCAGTGCCCATCCTCCATCGGCGGCACAAGCCGCCTCGGGAGCTATTCAGTGTTTGGAATTGGAAACTCTGCTTCCCAAAAAAGGAGGAGGAAGAGACAGTTGGACACCAACTTCAGTTACTAAATAGCAAATTCGGCAGGCTAAAGGATAATCCTAAGAGTAGCTAAAATTTGAAACTTTCCAAGTCAGAAAGACGCCAGTAGCCGCCATCTTAACTCTACACCTGGCAGAAGGGGAAGCAGGACAGACTGAAAACACAATGCTGTTAGTGACTGGCTTCTTTCCATCCAGATCATATTGCAGCTCTAGCCTAAGCCTCAGCCTCACCGCCAGCAGGTAGGAAGCTGGGGCACCTGCGCCAGCCTCTCCAGGAAAATACAGGCCACTCCACATAGGTCAGTGATCATCCTAATCTGGTTGTACAAGCCGCCCCTGGAGCTGTTCTATGGCTGGAATTGGAAGCTTCATTTCCTAAAAACAGGGGAGGGAGATACGGTGGGCCATCGACTTCAGCTACTGATTAATAAATACGGCTGGCTAAAGTATAACCCTAAGAACAGCTTAAGTTTGTACCTGTCCAAGTCAGAAAGAGGCCAGTAGCTGCCATTTGACTCCACCACACAGCATGAGGAGAAGTCAGGCTTACTGAAAATCACAGTGATGGTAGAGACCCATTTCTTTCACCCAGATTGGACTGCAGCCCTAGCCTAGGCTTCAGTCCCACCTCTAGCAAGGAGGAAGCTGGTGAGCCCTGACCAGCCTTCTGAGGTAACTGCAGGTATATTTGGCTGGCACAGATGGAATAGTTGGAAATCTACAGGGGCAACTGCAGTCATTTTGGACCCACACAGCATAGATTGCTGCCCACACCTGCAGCTCAATCCTTGCCCAGGTAGGGGAGAAAGGGGCATGAAGCTCCATCAGTCTTTCTGGGCAACTGCAGTCTAGGCCTATACAACTTGGATTATTACACACAGCTGTGGCTCTGTCCCTACCCCTGGCAAAGGAGAATGCTGGCAGAAGCTTCATCTGCCCCAGGGGCAATGTGGACAGCTTGAGCATCCATATCTTGCAGCAGCAACTACATCCTTGGCAAGATAGAAAGAGCAAAAAAGTCCTAAATTAAAGAGAGAAACTGCACCCAGAATAAATCCATCTAGTAAGCAAGATGCCAAGACACTAACAAAAAATTACAATCCACACCAAGAAACAGGAAGATATGACCCAATTAAAGGAACAAGATCAATCTCAAGATGACATAAAGGAGTTGAGACAATTATTCATAGATGTTCAAGTAAATCTCCTTAATAAATTCAATGAGATTGCTAAAGAGATTAAGGATATTAAGAAGACATTGAACTGTCCAACCCATCCTCCCCACTACACACTTCCACCTTACATAGATTATACTCATATGGGCATTGGCTTACAACCGTCTTCTTCCTTTCTATTTCCTGTAAACTTATCTTCCAGATAATAGCTCTGGAAAAGGGGAAGGATGTTGGGTATATGGGAATCCCCTGTATTCTGTATGTGACTTTACTGTGATCTAAACTTCTTTGAAAAGAAAATGAAAAAAAGTAACATAGTGGGGAATAAATGGAAGAAAATATAACTATACATACAGGACAACAGATATTACAGAGATGAAAGGCAAAATGTCAAAATGTGTTTTTTTTTTAATTTTTCATTATTTTTAATATCTCAATTTTAAAATTTTATTTTATTTTTAGTTTTCCTTAAATTTTTATGTATTTTATTTCTTGTATTTAAAATTACCATTATTATTTAATTTTCCTATTAATTGTATTTGGGTATTTTATTAGCTTCGTTTTTGAAGAAGCTTTAGATCACAGAAGGGTTACAACTGGGTGGGGCAGAGGAGGATCATTTGTGTGGGGTGTCAGTGATGAGGAATTCATGGAAGGATGTTCACCTGGACATAAATATAAGGTATATAAGTGTTCAAATGTTCACAGGTCATTGCCACAGTGGGTGGAGATTCACACAATAACCAAGAGAATATTGAATTCCCATCCTGGAGTGTTCTGTCACATTCTCTAATGGAGCAGCAACTGTCCCCCAAGTACAGGGGTAGTGAATGGTGAAGGAGGATTGTCCATTGATGGGCCCTTGATATTGACGAGTATGTTTGTTAGCCTTTGCTCTTGAAATTGAAACTTAGCCTAGTGTTGTGGAGTGCCTAAGAGTTGCTTCCTGAGAACCTCTTTGTTACTCAAATGTGGCCTATCTCTAAGCCAAACTCAGCATATAAATCATTACCTTTCCCCCAGTGTGGGATATTACTCCCGGGAATGAGCCTCCCTGGCTCTGAGGGATTACTACTAAGCACCAACTAGCAATGCAACTGGAAAAAGTCCTCAAATAAAAGAGGGAAAAGGTAAAGACAAATGAGTTGGAAAGTCATCCCAGAGGTAACACTTATGCACAACTCAGCAGGATCTCATAGACTGCCAAACTGGATACTCCACAAATAGTGGGGCTCCTGAGGGCTCTGGAGACACCCAGGTCCTATGGTCAGGGTAGTTAGTTCCACAGTTTGGTACCTTGCCAGTGGGTCCTTCTTTGAAATTTGTGTTCCTGAGAATGACAGAGTTGGACTCAGTTACAGCTTATCTACACATGGCTTGTCTGTCCCTTCTATTTGAACCTACACTTGGTTCTGGAGTTGGTAGGTGTACATCCAAGAGACTTGAATCTTTGGGCTGTCCATGTGCCAGCTGGGCCCTGAGCCTCAGCAGAGTTGCAACATCTATTTTCCAGTTCATTGGACTCACCCAGGACAACTAACAAGGAGGTGAGGATGGACAACCACCTCACCAAGGAAATGAGAAAACCAGCAACTGCAAGCAAGACAGTCCCATCCATCAGTTGTATGAGATCAAAGCCCCTCTCAATTAAAGGTGGAGTAGATCTCACCATCCCATAGTCCTCAGGATTGGGGAATGAACTATTGGCTAGAGTGGACTCGCTGGTATTCTATTATAGACTTGTGATTCTAGCAATGGAAGAAATTACAGCATTGATGTGGAGGCAGTGGCCACTGAAGGCTCTGGGGGCAGGGGGAGGGAAAGATAAGTATAATGCAGGGTTTTTTTGGGGACTTGGGAATCATCCTGAATGACATTGCAATTACAGATATAGGCCATTATATATCTTCCCATAGCCTGCAGAGTTGTGTGGGAAAAATGTAAACTGCAATGTGGACTATGGCCCATGCTCAGTGGCAATACCCTAGGATGCATTTATCAATTGCAATGAATGTGCCACATTAATGAAGGATGTTGTTCATGTGGGAGGGTGTGGGTGGTGTGGGGAGTAAGGCATATGGGAATCCCTATATTTTTGTGTGTAATATTTGTGTAATCTAAGTATCTTTTAAAAAAATATATTAATAAAAAAATGTGGACCCTGGATAAGCACAAAGAACAATCTGAAAACATACATAGAAAATAGCATATCCTATGGGAGTGGAAGTGCAATAAATGAAATTAAAATACAAATCATATAATAGCCGATTTGAGGAGGCAGAGGTAAGGATTGCTGAGCTTGAAGAAATGGACTCTGAAAGTGAACATACAAAAGAACAGATGATGAAAAGAATGGAAAAAAATTGAATAAGTTCTCAGGGAACTAAACTACAGCAAGAGATGTGCATACACATGTGCCATGTGTGTCCCAGAAGAAGAGAAAGGAAAAAGGGCAGAGGGAATATTTAAAGAAATAACGGTAGAAAATTTCTCGATCCTATTGAAGGGCATAGATATTCATATCCAAGAAACACAACCTACTCACATCTGAATAAATCTGAACAGATCAATTCCAAGACACATACTAATCAGAATGTCAAATGCCATAGACCAAAGGCAAAGAGATAATTCTGAGAGCAGCAAGAGAAAGCAATGCATAACATATAAGGGATACCCAGTAAGATTAAGTACCGATTTCTCACCAGAAACCATGGACGTAAGAAAACAGTGGGGTGATATTTTTAAGACACTGCAAGAGAAAAACTTCCAGCCGAGAATCTAATATCCAGCACGATTGTCTTTCAAAAATGAGGGTGTGTTTAGAATATTCAAAGATAAACAGAAACTGAGATAGTTTGTAACCAAGAGACCAGCATTGCAGGACAAGCCTGTCGAACCCACCTAGCTTGGGCAAAACAGTCTTTTCCACAAATGGTGCTGAGAGAACATGAATATCCATGGCCTAAAGGAGGAAAAAGGATCCATATTTCACACCTTTGTAAAAACAAATTAACTCAAAATGGATCAAAAACCTAAATATAATAGCAAGAACCATGAAGCTTCTAGAAGAAAATGTAGGAAAATATCTTCAAGACCTATTGGTAGGTGGTGGATTCATAAAGGAGATAAGAGGAGGACTGAGACGAACTACTGATGTTTAATGTATGTAGAAGTTTTAATTAACTTTACTGTAAAAGTGCGGAAATGTACAGAGTTAATGGTAACATATTACAGTAGTAACAGCTGGTTTATAAATGGGATTGTGGCTGAAAAGAGTAGTCTAGGGATGTAAATGCTAATTGACAGAGAGCTAGAGAATAATCTAGGTACTGAGAAACACTGTTAACGCAGAGGTGGATGAGAATTGTGGTTGATGGTACAGATGCAAGAGTATCCTTCGTGAGCTAGAGGAGATGTACATTACTATTGCAGGGTGTTGGGAATGTGGAGAAGCATGGGGAAAATACAACTGGAATGACCTTTGGACTGTGGTTAACAGTAATAATGTAATATTCATGCACCAATGCCAAAAATGTACTATGTTGATAATGGGGGAGTATGGAAAAAGTGTGCTAAATGTACACTATAGAACTGGTAATATTCTGATGATACTATCTCATAATCTGTAACAAATGCTCTACTGAAGTGTGGTGTGTTGGTAAAGGGGTGTTGTATGGGAATTCTGCACATGTGCATGATTGTTTTGTAAGTTTTCAACTTCTGTCATAAAAATATATTTTAAAAATAATAATAAGGTAGGTTATAAAATACACCAAATGTAAGATAATGACTATAGTTAGTAGTAAGATTTTGACAATATTTTTTCATAATTTGTAACAAATGTCTCACAACACTGCAAGGTGTTGGTAGTGAGTTGATGTATGGGACCCCTGTATGATGTTGTGCATGTTTGCTTTGTAAGTTAAACCTTTACTATACATTAATTGCTTATGTATGTTCATGTATAAATGATATAGTAATAATAATAATAATAACAATAATAATAATAATAGGCTGGTTTAGGGAAAAAAATATGCCAAATGTAAGATACTTTGATTAGTAGTAATATTTTGAGGATGCTCTTTAATCATTAGTTAAAAATATTTCACAACAATGCAAGGTATTGGTGGTAGGGTGAGGTGAGATACGAGAGCCCTATATGATGTTATGTACATTTGTTTTATAAGTTCACAACTATTACTATACACTTATTGTTTATGTATGTTTATGTATGAGTGATATACTTCAATAAATTAAAAAAAGCACAATGAGATACCATTTTGCATCCATTAGTATGGCTGCTAAAAAAAAAAATAAAGTAAAATAACAAATGTTGGAGAGGGCACAGAGAAATAGGACCACTCATTCATTGCTGATGATAATGCAAAATGGTGCAGTCACTGTGGAAGAAAGTTTGGAGTTCTTCAGAAAGCTAAGTATGGAAACTTTATATACCCTGGCAATCCCACTACTAGGTATATACTCTAAAGAACAGACATTGGCAAACCCACGTTCAAAGGGGCACTATTCACAATTGCCAAAATATCAAAGCAACCCAAGTTCATTAACCAATGAATGAATAAATATGATATTTAATACAATGGGCTATTATTAGCCATAAAAAGGAATGAAGTCCTGATACATGCAACAACATGGATGAATCTTGAAGACATTAACTTGAGTGAAATAAGCAGACACAAAAGGATAACTATTATATAATCTTACTGATTTGAAGTAATTAAAAGAAGCAAACTCACAGTCAGACTCTAGAATAAAGGAGATATGGTAGGGATAGATAACTAAAAATTAAGTCTTAAAATTTACAGCATTCTTATTCAGAATGATGGAAATGTTTTGGTAATGGATGGTGGTGACTTTAGCACAACATTGTGAACATAATTAACAGCACTGATATATATATATATATATATGTACATATATATGATTAAAACAGGAAATGTTATGTTGTGTATATGGGAACAGAATAATTTTTAAAAAACATGGAATGACACTACACAAATATGGACTATAGTTAATAGGACAATTATAAAAATGCACTATCTTCAATTGTAACAAATATTCCACAACAAGGCAAGATGTTAATAATAGGGTGTATATGGGAATCCTGTATTATATGCATGATTGTTCTGTAAACCCACATCTTCTCTAATAAATAAAAACCACACATACAAAGAATTGAAGAAAAAAAACAATTAAAAATAAATTAATATTCCACTAAAATGCTATTTCATTTAATTTTTCCTAATAATTCATTCAGATAAACAGAAAAGAACTACAAAATTAAAACTGAAATTAGAAACCATTTAATAGTATATTCAGATACCTAGAAGACTGAGATAGAAGAAGCAACATTTTTCTAATTTTAATTGTAGTTCATCTTTAAAATTATGTCTACCATCAATTCTACAAAATTAAACATTCAAATCTCAGGATTGAAACATTGTGTTTTATTTCAGGCCACTTAGTACCTGTGGTTGTAATATTGTTTGGTTGGTATCATTATTATATGGTCAGAAATAACATTTTATTTACCAATGACTCTGAAACTTTTTGTCTTATGTCATTGCATGGAAATGATAAATACAATCTTATTGGAAACTGAATAATTAATGATTTCGTTATGAAGATTGAGGCTAAATAAATATTGTTATGTAGCTTATTTAGGATGTATCACTGTTAGTAAGAAGGGTGAAATAATCTTGACTTTCTGTATTAAGGATATTTTCACATAATATGTACAAATATTTTAGTTAATGTAGCCAATTTTCTGAATATATACTAATTATAGATAATTATAGTTGAAATCCATTGTTCCTGCAATATGAGTTAGTTTTTCTCCCATAGTTTTAGTGCAACTTTTTAAAAAGTTGATAAAGTAAAATTACTTTATCAGGAATTCTGCATAAGAAAAGTTAGGCTAGTTAGAAGTTAGGCTAGTTCCAGGTGTAAAATAGTTATTCAATGCTTACAATTTTAAGTTTAAGGATTCATTAGTGCCTGATCACTGACAGAATAACATAGTGAGAGCCAGCCCCAGTAGTAGATTTCTCACAGCTTGATATTCCTCACTTTTACCCTATGAGACCTCCAAAACGAGAAAGCAGGGAGAATTCTCTTTCTTTGGGATGCAAAAAAAGTAACATAAATCCCTGGAACACGTGTGAAAGTTCTCCATTTTCTAGTGGGAGGAGAAAGAAAGAGAGGGAGATTGAGGAAAAAGGGAAAAGCTGCCTAAAATGTTTGCAGGTCTAGGCATATAATATTTAAAATATAATAAATTATCACTGACTATGCTTCTGAGCTGTGCAATAACGATAATTTTCTAGTTTCCATTCACATACAAGGATTAGAGGAAGATACTTAGGAATATCTTAAAACAGTATTTTGATGAAAAAATTTATAAAAAGAACACGAATTGAGCAACAAAATAAATGACAACACCAAACAAACAAAGACAGTGACAATGAGCTATTTTAAATTGTGGAAATATATATTCCACACATTTCCTAAGGTATAAATTGCTTTTTTTAAGGTTGACAAATAGGTTTTTCTCCATCGGCTACTTTGTTTGACTCATATTAGGGAAAATCAATGATCTGTTTATCAGAAGTGGATTTTTTTTATTGGTTTTGTTTTGCTGTTCTTGTTCACTATCAGTAAAAGATTTTGATCTTAATCTGGAGTTTTCAGAAACATACAAATAGATTAGAATTGTTTCTTGGTAAAGAAGTTAAATCAAAAGTGGACTGAGCAAGAAAGATTAATCATTTTTTAAAATTTCTGAAAAATCATCTTCTTAGAGTCCCAAATAAACTACTTTAAAATTAAACTATTTTTTTTATAGAAGATGGCTATTTTCTGTTTCTAAATCTATGTTGTCCGAATGCCATAGCTGTTCTTGTATGTAGCAGCTGATTCAATATCTTGATTTGAGGGTGTTATCTCCCCAAAACGGTCCCTCTATAGCCTAGTAATCACTATTGGAATCATCCACTTGTATACTCTATGGAGGTATATAGGTAAACATTTACTGAATACAGTATGCAAAGAGATCCCAATAACTAAAACATAATACACTGGTAGTTTGTTTGACTCTATAAAAACTGGTACAACTGAATCTTGAGTCACTGAAATTTTCTTCTAACATGGTAGATAAGATACTATAACCAATTAATTTATGTGGAAATGGAGACTCAAGTGGTTGTCCTGATTGAGATTGCAATGACAGATACAGGCCAATATATATCTTGCCATAACCTACAAAATTGTGTGGGAAAGAGTGTAAACTACAATGTAAACTATAATCCATGCTTAGTGGCAATGCTCCAAAATGTGTCCATCAATTTTAACAAATGTACCACGCCAATTAAGGATGTTGTTAATGTGGGAAAAAGTGGGAGTTGTAGGGAACAGGGCATATGGGAATTCCCTTTATTTTGTATGTAACATTTATGTAATCTAAGTATCTTAAAAAATATATATATATATTGAAAAAAAAAAAAAAAGAGATTAGGCAAAACCAAGTCCTGGAAGTGCTCAGGGACAGGCAGGACACACGACTGGCTCTTTAGACAGACAGACCAGCACACTTCTTCCTTATGGTCACTGGCCTCTTCCTATGGATTGTAAGGTTACAATTTTAAAAATTTTGATACCATTAGCATATACTCGTTTGTCAAACTATTCTGCTGTAATCTATTAAAGACCCAGGGCATGAGAAAAGAGAATACTAAACAGATAGGGTTATAAAGGATGTTTTAGGAAGAAAGGGCTTGAAAGTTTAAGTTGCTAATGTTTTTGTTGTTGCTTTTCCTTGAGCAATTCAGATGCACATGAGGCACCTAGAAATAAAAAAAATAATAAATAAATCATTAAAAATGTAAGTAGTATTAACCAATGAAATGAAGCTAAATCTTTAAGTATCTTTAACATAATAATAAAAATAACTATGAGACATCTCTTACTAAAAAAATTAAACTTGCATAATATTAAAAAGTGAGGCCAAAAATGGTAAGAGTAATGCAACAGATTATAAATTGGTATAATCTTTCCAGAAATAAGTTTTTTAAACAGCTAACATAAATGTTAAAAATATTCAACATTCTTTGGCTTTGACTCAGTAACTTAACTTTCAGTAGTGTTTCCCAAGGAAAAAAATTAAGATACAACCAAACTTTGTATAGAATGTTTCTTTTATGTAAAGTATATTTATAAAATATATATTTCACAATTATTTATAAAATCAACAATTTGGGAATAACCTGATTATCTCAAATAGTATAAAGTAAATTATTATGCAATCAAATAAATATTTTGTAGCCATTAAAACTCTTTGTGAAAAAATGATTAATTGCATGGAAAAGCATCAAGAGATAACATTTGGTGAAGAAGAATTATACTATATGTATAAAATGCATATATAAATGATTAATTTAAAATTTACACACAAAATAATTGAAAGAAAATAATACATACAAACCATGATATTTAGTTGGAAATGAAATAAAGATATCTTTGAATTTTTATTCTGAACGCTTTTCTTCAAAAATGATTGTTTATAATTTCTGAATCTGTATCTGCCATACTGTCTTATTTTTATAGGAATTTCAAATATGAAAAAGGTAAACTTTTCCTACATAATTTTCACTTTCTTTCCCTTTTGAAGTTTTGGCTTCAGAGGTCAATGTTCAGTTATTTTGCTGCATCAATCTTCGTCACTTAAAAGAAAAAAAAAGTTGAAATGATAAATTCTGCACTGAAATAGTATGTTTAAATTACACTGGGAATGCTGATTACCTAGGAGAGGTCTTTTTGGTGTAGTTGTTTTTAAAGCTTGGCAGCTGTATTTTCAAGGGAATTTTGCCTTTCATCACTTGTTGGAGCACCAAAGGGAAATATGGTGTGATGTATCTTGAGGGTGAACAATTCCATTTAAACAGATTTGTTCTACGCAAATGACAAGATGATGTGACACAAGGGTAGCTTCATGCCCTTGATATTTTTCCAATCTAAATTAAAAAAAAAAAAAAAAAAGAACTAGTTTAAAATTACTTTGAAGTGTCTGCCTGACACTTCGAATGAATCTAACTGATTCTGCATGTGAATAGACACAGTATTCTAGGGAATACTGAAGTCAATTGGTGTGATTTAAGATTCATTTAAACTGGTCCCTAAGGTGAGGGGTATCCCCTTTATGTCTATTCTGGAGAGTGATAATGTAGATTACTGTATATTTTTTTAACCTAAGACTGTCATTCCCTTGAAAAGCTTTAAAGGATATTGTTAAATGCTATTGGACTCTAAGGATTTAGGTAATGATCACTTTATCTTTTAAATTATAGTGTATGTTCTAATTTATACAATAGGGACTGGGAAAAGATAAAACAATAGATGTGTTTTTGGCACGTAAGTTAACATGAATAAAATTATATTTTAATGTTAATTTTAGGAAGGAAAATACTTATCCAAAACAGAAAATTGATTACTTAGATCTAAAGATTTTCATAGGCTGTTCTTTAAAAGTTCAAGTTATATTGTAATCATAATTTGCATGACTATAAAGGTTTCAAATCCAACCATCTAGAATAATTAATATCTTTTCTGACCATGAATGGATATTTTCAGATATGTCAGAAAATAAGACTGAAACAGCCACTTCTAAATAAAACAGTAAGGCCTAACAGAAGGTCAACTGTGTGACATAAAATGGTAAAATCTACAAATTCATGTGGCTTAGCTGTGTTTACAAAATTACTAATTTTTATTCATTTGGCCTATTTAACTTCATCTATTAAGATCACCTATTTAAACAAAATTCTTCCTGGAATGTTTTTGCGAGTCTATAGATATTCTTTGGTTTTTTTTTTAAAGAATGAAGAATAACTAAACTTTAAATTTTTTATTGTACAGACCTGTACTTCCATTCAAAGGGCAGAACAAATAGGATAAAAAATCATAGCATTTTAAAACCATATTTAAAACCTCATATACTAAGGTCAACATAGTTACAATCCTTTCCTTAGAAGAAAGAGACTTGTGGTTGCTTCCATCCCTGGAAGAATGATAGGAGAAAGAACAGACTATAGGGAGAAGTAAGGAGAAAGAAGCAGAAAGTTTAATGATCTTTTAATGGCAACATGCATTCTGAAATGACAAATCAGAATCCTTATAACCTCAGCCTTAGAGAGAACCTTCTTTCATCCAGCCGCACTTTCCCATGGGTTTACATCAAGTGCACAGGGGTAGCAAACCAAAGGCTGTGAGCAGGCCAAGAGAACTTAAAAGAAACCTTCCTGAATTGCACAGGGCCTTCTCCAAGTACGAGGAAGTGGCTTACTGAAGAGGTAAGAGAAATGTCTAAAGGATATCAGGACTTCTCTATCCGTATTGCAATTGTCCTTCAATGGCTGAGGAAGGGGAGAATTGCTTAGAAAAATCCTGTAATATACTGTAGACCTTTTATTAAGTGCACTGCAATAGTCCTCCAAGACTGGAGTCATTCTCCTGAAGTGCAGAATGTCAGTACAGGACTGCAGAGCAACAGAACACCCAGGGGCACAAAAGTATGAAAGGCATACTGTAAAACAAAAATAAATACAGGCATACCTTGGAGGTATTGTGGGTTCAGGTCCAGACCACTGCAATAAAGCAAATATCATCTATCAACAAGGTAAGTCACACAAATGTATTGGCTTCCCAGCACACACAAAAATTATGCTTACACTATATTGTAGTCTATTAAGTGTTCAAATTATTGTATCTAAAAAAAGCAATGTACATACCTTAATTAAAACATGACATAGAGATGCAAATTGAGCGCATGCTGTTGGAAAAATGACACAGATGGACTTGCTTTAAGAAGGGTTGCCAAAAACCATCAATTTGTGAAAAAACTCAATGTTTGTGAAGATCAATAAAGTGAAACACAATAAATGAAGTGTTGGTATTCTGTGGTTTAGAAAACTCGTGTTTGGGCCATAAGGTATAAAGTGATATCCAGATCAAACTGCTGCTCTGTTCTTTTGGAATGAAAGGCATTTCATTCTCAAAACATTTGAAACCAGTGGGGATGGTGAACTTAATTTACCTAAAACTGCAGCAAAACCTAAACATATAGAAACTACAGAAGAGACTGACCCAGCTATAGTGACCCAAAGGGCAATATTTAGGCATACATGCTATTACTTTTACCTCTACAGTTTTTTCACATACAATATGTAATATACAATAAAAATGGAAAATTCAGAGAAGCAAGTAAACCCATAGACAAGAGTGGAAACACTCAACATAAATAAATACAGAAACAACTGGATTTTGGAACTGTGTGACAAAGTTTTCAAAGAAACAAGGGAAATATGGAACTATGCATGAAAAGATAATTTTTGCAGAAAGATTAATTAAAAAAAAACAGATTAAATTTTTAAAAAAAAAGATTAAATTTTCAAAAACCATGGTAAAAGAAATGACATTTAGCATGCAAAGAGCAAGACTAGACATAGCGAAAAGAAAAAATCAGAACAAAAAGTTAATAAACATTATCCAAAATGGAATGCAAAATAGAAAAGAAAAAGATGGAAAATGCAGAACAGAATTTCTGAGATTTGCATATGAAATAACCTAACACTGAATAATCTTAATTGATGTAGTGTACCATAATTTATTATCATACTTTTCATTTCCTCACTTTTTGTTACGTTTTTTATGATACTGCCATTTCGTCAGAGTGATCAAGTGAAAGTGTAGGTATAATAGAATTGGCATTTGAAATGTACTAAGAATTTATAATTTCCTTTAAGTTTTTAGTTTAATGCCACCAAATTTGATAAAATATAACTAGAATAAAATAGAATAAAAAGACAGAAACAAAACCATAGCAAATCACATTTTTCTTAAACCTTGATTATGGTATAAAGAAACAGTTAAGATTAATTTCCTATAACAAAGATTTATTGTATCTTGTCCTTCATGCATATTTTCAAGTGTATTTGGGCAAGATTTGCTGTGGTTGGTCATATTTGAAACATTGAATTGCTTTCTGTTATTTTTTATAAGTTGGATGAAATCCAAAATTGATCCTGAATTTTCCTATTCACTAAGCTTTCATTTATCTTTCTTTTATTAAAGTTACTTTTATTTTACTGCCTCTCAAAGTATATATGTGGCAGCAATCAAATAGTTCATCAAACTTTTTAACCTGTTTCTCTCAGTGCTTAAACTATGTTTCCAGTCAAGCATAGAGTTAGGAGTGTCCACACGTTTCACTTTTGACCAGTGGAATGCGGGTGGCTATGGTATGCACCATTAAATATCTCTCACTGCATCCTCCACTCACTCTCATTCCCCATCTAATGGCTGTACAACCAGAATGCCCACTCTTATAGGTCCCATCTGTATGGAGCAGACACTTTTGAACCTACCTTTACCCCACTACTCACTACCAATTAGAATTTATGAGTGAGAAATAATGGTTTACTGAATTAAATAATTAGACTTCAATGTGTATCTATTATAACAGCCTCTGTTACCTTAACTAGTGTAAAACTTGATATATTCAGTTGAGTTTTATGGTAAAATAAAGAACAGGGCAATAGACAAGTCAAAAAAAAAAAGAAGAAGAAAAGAAAGATATACAAATATGTCCTTCATTTCCACTTTTTGTGGGAACTTTGTCATAGTGCTCTTATTAAAGTAAGTTCACTGTGATTTTTGTTTTAATTGGGTGGCTATTTTAACTAAAAAGGGCTATCTCTTTAAGGATAAAAACATATTTTTCATTGTCTTTGATGTATAGCTGTACCATATATATAGCTGCTAGCAGATAAATATTATTTCAAAGAATAACTGAAATCATTGAATATTAAATATATTATTTAGTTGACCATTTTAATATACTTTATTTTTTATAGCAAGCTTTAAAATGAATATCTGAAAATATTTATACATTTACATTTTCCCATTATAGGGAAACTTGAAAAGAGATATGAAGATGGATTTAAAGAAAATTTGAAATTAAAGGAAAAAAGGCAACAGTCTCTGGTCACTATTTTTTATTCAGTTTTCAAACACTTAATAGATATCTTCTATATTTAGGGTACTTTGTTAATGGTGCCTATGTAAAGATATAGTTATATCTTTGGTAATCATACAGTCTAGTTAGAAAAGCAGACACAATAAAAATTAAATTAACATGGGAGTGCTGTTATTGAAAAAATCACATATTAACAATGGCGTTGATAGGAAAAAGAATTAAACTCATCTGTTTGTTCATGGCGCAAATATGGTTATAAAGGACGTCTTAGATGAAGCAAATTTTAAGTGAATTTGAGAGATCATGGTGAAGAAAAGAGGATGGAGAGCCTTCTCAAGAAAGGAGCACTACTTTTAGGAAGGATAATATTTCTGAGGTGTTAGAGTAGAATTACAGTAGGCATAACCAAGACTCTGAAGTGCTGTGGATGTCATTCCAAGGTTTTGGACTTTAATCAGGAAACTATTGAATGGCATTTGCATATTTTAGCTTGATATGTGATATGATCACTCTTACCCATTATGGTAGGCCCATAAAATGCCCCCCACCCCAAGATATCCATGTAAAATATTAGGAACTTGTGAATGTTAATTAATTGTTAAAAAGGTCTTTGCAGAGTAAATATATTCTGAATCTTATGATGAGATCATGATGGATTATTTGGGTCAGGGGGTCCTAAATCAAATGAAAAGTGTCCTTAGTAAAGACACACAGAGAACAAGTTACACAGAGGAGGAAGCAATGTGAGCGCGAAGGCAGAAACTGGAGTGCAATGGCCACAAGTCAAGAAATGCCAGCAGCCACCAGAAGCCACCAGAAGATGGACTAACAAAGAACAGATTCTCGTATAGAGCCCTCAGAGGGGGTGTGGCCCTACTAACACCTTTATTTTGGACTTCTGGCTGTGAACTGTGAGAGAATAAGTTGCTGTTGTTTAAAGCTACCAAGTTTGTAGTAATTTTTTATGGTAGCATTAGGAAACTAATATAAGTTTTGGTAACAGGAATCAGGGTGCTGCTGTAACAAATACCTAAAATGGTTGAAGAATTTTGAGAAACATGATAGAAAAATGTCTAGATTGCCTGAATAAGAGTGTTGGTAGAAATATGGACATGAAAGGAATTTTGGCTAAATCTAAGAACTAAAGGACAACTACATTATTGGAAACTGGAGGGAAGGTGATGCTTGCTATATAATGACAGAAAACATACTTGAATTGTGTTCTACTGTTGTGTGAAAAACAGAAATTGTAAGAGATAAACTTGGATATTTAGCTGAAATTTCCAAGCAACATGTTCAAGTTTCTCCTTGCTGTTTATGGTAAAATAACAAAGGAAAAAGATAATGTGTGAAGAAGAAACAGTTAGACAGAAAGGAACAAGCATTTGATGATTTGTGAAGTTTTTGGCTTATTTAGATTTAAAAAGATGAAAATATTAGCTGTTTCACTATTAGGAAAGTGTGCTCTGGAGATAAGACCAACGGTGTGGCTGGAAGACCTGTGTTGAAGAAATTTCGCCTGTGATTCATGGATGCACTCAACAATCTCAGCAGAATCCAAGAATAGAGATGGAGGTATCCAGGAAAAATGTGTGGAAGACTCACTTGTCTAGTGGTCTGGATCCCCATGACACACAGAGGAGACTCACAAGTTTTTTTCAGTATGTCATACTAGCCAAATACTGACAGCTTGACTAAAAGGGACAGAGACAGGATAAAATGAAAGAGGTTTGTTGGACTTCTGAGACTATTCTGGCAGGAAATGGGCTGAGAGCTACCCAGCTTCAAACAAACTTTACCCTTCAAGAAAAAGGAGAAATGATTCCCAAGACCGAGCCTTAGGCAGAGAGGCTAGGGTTGCAAGCCCAGATATGAGATTAAAGACACAGAGGATTATTCTTAAATCCTTGACTCCTAGTGGAGTTTGCACTGCTGGAGTATGAACTTGCTTAGGACTGGTGACCCCTTTACTTCTTCCACTTTCTCTCTTGTGGAATGAGAATGTCATTACTGTTATCCTGTACCTACTCCACCATTGTGTTTTGGAAGCAATTAAATTGTTTTCTACTTTTGCAGGTGCAGAAATGGAGAGGAATTTTGTTCCCTGATGAAATATACCCTGAGTTTCGCCAGACTGCTTAAGATCTAAGATTTGAGGTTTTTACACTGACAATATTTAGATGAAATTTGGAACTTAAGTTTAATAATAGGTTGAGATTTCTGTGGAAGTTGAGATGGGGTAAAATATATTTTACATGTAGGATGGACATGAAACTTTGGAGGTCAGAAGATAGGCTATTACATACCAAAAAATCACCACCCAAAAGATAACCACATAAATCCATGGAACCTATTGATGTTACATTATTTGGAAAAATAATAGGTTTTCTCAGATACAAATAACTTAAGAATCTTGATATGAGTACATCCTGAATAATCTAAGTGAGCCCCAAATCCAAAGACAGTGGAGAACAAACACTGAAAGTAGGAGAAAATGTGACCATGGAGGCAGAGACTGGAGTTATGCAGCCACAAGTCAAGGAATGTAAACTGTTACCTGAAGCTGGAAGAGTCACAAATGGGCTCTGCCCTAGAGCCTCCAGTTGAAATGTGGCCCTGCTGACACCTTGATTTTGGACTTCTGCAGACCTATGAGAAAATAATTTTTTGTTGTTTTAAGGTAAAGAGTTCAAGGTAGTTTGTTATAGCAGCCCTAGGAAACAAATACTCATTATTAACTGCTATATCCTAGAATTCTACAGCCAGACACAAAATCTAATTAGAGGATTTGAAAACTTCCTAATTTGTTTCTTTTTTTGACTTTTGGTCCCTGACAGTCCACTTTCTACAGAATAAGAGTAGTCTTCTATCTTAAGCTAAGCATGATAATATTTCTCCCATGATTAAAAAATTCCAGTAGATTACAGTGAAATTAGAATTACAATAAAATTAAAACTTGATACAATGGCCAACCATGACTTTGCCTAACTTTCTAAGGCCATATCTTACCTACTCCCTGTTTCTTTCACTGCAGGCATACCTTTGAGAGATTGAGGGTTCAGTTCAGACCAGAACAGTAAAGTGAATATTGCAATAAAGCAAATAACATAAATTATTTGGTTCCCAATGCATATAAGTTATGTTTACACTGTACTGTAGTATATTAAGTGTTTAGCATTATTTCTTAAAAAAAAAATGCACATAGCTTGATATAAAAATACTTTATTGCTAAAAGATGCTAAACATCATTGGAGTCTTCAGTGAGTCACAAATTTTTGCTGCTGGAAGATCTTGCCTAAATGTTGATGAGTGCTCACTGATCAGGGTGTTGGTTGCCGAAGGCTGTGTTAGCTGCCACAATTTCTTAATATAAGGCAATGATGAACTTTGCTACAATGATTGACTCTTCCTTTAGAGAAAGAAATCTCTACAGTCGTAACACTGAATGTTAATGGTGCGAATTCTCCAATCAAAATACATAGACTGACAGAATAGATTAAAAAATATGAGCCATCTATTTTTTGTCTACAAGAGACTCACCTTAGAAGAAAGGATACAATCGGGATGAAAGTGAAAGGTTGGAAAAAGATATTCCATGCAAATAGTAATTTTAAAAGATGTGGAATTCTGATACTAATATTGGACAAAAAAGATTTTAAATGCAAAACTGTCATAAGAGATGAAAAGTCATTATATATTAATAAAAGGGATAATTCACCAAGAAGAAATAGGAATTATAGTTATTCACCTAACTTAGGTACCCCAAAATACATGAGGTACCCACTGGCAAAACTGTAGGGAGAAATAGATGTCTCCACAATAATAGTTGGATACTTCAATACATCACTCTCAGCATTGGATAGAACTTCTAGACTGAGAATAAATAAACAGAGAGCTTGAATAATATGATAAATGAATTAGACCTAAAAGACATGTATAGAACATTATTAAACCTCAAAACAGCAAGATATAAATTTTTCTCAAGTGCTCATGGGTCGTTCTTGAGGTAAACCATATGTTGGGTCATAAATTAGATTTCAATAAATTAAAAAAGATTGAATTTATACAAAACACTTTCTCTGATCATAATAGAATAAAATTGAAAATGAATAAAAGACAAAAAAAGGGAAAATTCACAAAAATATGGAGAATAAACAATACACTCTTAAATAATGAGTGTGTCAAAGAAGAAATTGCAAGAGAAATCATTAACTAATACAAGACTAATGAAAACAAGAACATAACATATCAAAACTTATGTGATACAGTGAAGACAGTGCTGAGAGGAAAATTTATAGCTTTCAGTGCTTACATTAAAAAGGAATAAAGAGCTAAAATTAAAAAAAAAAAAAAAAAAACCTAAGTGCACACCTGGAGGAGCTAGAAAACAAACAGCAAACCAATCCTAGAGTAAGAAGGAAAAAAGATGACAATTGGAGAAGAAATAAATGAAATGAAGAATAAAAAAGCAATAGAGAGAATCAACAGAGCTAAAAGTTGGTTCTTCGAGAATATCAACAAAAGCTAGGCTAACAAAGAAAAAGGGGAGAAGATGAAAATAAATAAAACCACAAATTAGAAGGGGAACATTACCAATGACCCAGCAGAAATAAGAGATCATAAAAAAATATACTATAACCAACTATAAACTAACAAGCTAGATTAATTGATGAAATGGACAATTCCTAGAAATACATGAACAACCTACACTGACCTTAGAAGGAATAGAAGACCTCAACAAACCAATCACAAGTAAAGAAATAGAAAAAAATCTTCGAAAAAAACTCTGAAAAATGAAAAGTCCAAGACAAGGTGGTTTCACAAGAAAATTTTACATTTAAAGATGATCTAATACCAATCTTGCTCAAACTTTTCAAAAAAATTGAACAGGAAAGAACACTACCAAACTCACTCTATAAAGCTAACATCACCCTAATACCAAAGCCAAATAAAGATATTACAAAAAGCAAAAATGACAGACCAATTTATCTAATGAATATAGGTGCAAAAGTCCTCAACAAAATACTTGCTAACTAAATCCAAAAGCACACTGAAAAAATTATGCACCGTAATCGAGTATGTTTTACCCCAGGTATGCAAGGGTGTTTCAATATAAGGAAATCAATCAGTGTAAAGCTCCACATTAATAAATTGAAGAAGAAAAATAACATGATCATCTCAAGTGACGCAGAAAAGGCATTTGACAAAATACAACATACTTTCTTGATAAAATAACATTCCAAAATAAAGAATAGAAGGAAACTTTTGCAATATGATAAAGTGCATATATGAAAAATCCACAGCTAACATTGTATTTAATTATGAAATACTGAAAGCTTTCCAGCTGAGATCAGGAACAAGACAAGGATGCCCACTGTTTCCACTGTTATTCAATATTGTGCTAGAAGTTCTAGGTAGCATAATTAGGCAAGATAAAAAAATATAAGGCACCCAAATAAGAAAGGAAGAAGTAAAACTTTTGCTATTCACTGATGATATGATCCCATACTTAGAAAATCCCCCCAAACCCACAACAAAACTAATAGATTTAATAGATGATTTCAGCCAAGTGGTGGGATACAAGGTTAATATGCAAAAATTAGTAGTGTTTCAATACACTATTAATGAGCAAACTGAGGTGGAAGTCAGAAAAAAAATTCCAGTTACAATAGTGACTAAAAGAATCAAATATTTAGGAATAATCTTAACTGAGGACATGAAGGACCTGTATTCAGAAAACTATAAAATATTGCTAAAAGAATCCAAAGAGGACCTAAATAAATGGAAAGTCATTCCGTGTTTATGGGTTGTAAGATTAAACATTATTAAGATGTCAATTCTATGCAAACTGACCTAGATATTTAATGCAATACAGATAAAAAATTCTGACAGTCTTCTTTGTAGAATTGGAAAAGACAATTATAAAATATATTTGGAAAAATAAGTGCATCCCAAATAGCCAAAAATATTTTTAAAAAGAAGAATAAAGGTGGAGAATATTCCCTTTCCAACTTAAAGCATATTATTTAGTTACAGTGGTAAATACAGCATGATGCTGGCATAAAGATAGATGGACCAATGGAATTGAATTGATAGTTCAGAAATAGCCCTCATATCTATGATCAAGTGATTTTTTTTACAAGGCTGTTAAACCTACCCAGTTGGGTCAGAATAGACTTCAAAAAATGGTGCTGGGAAAACTGGAAATCCATACCTGAAAGAAGGAAAGAGGACCCCTATTTCACACCTTACACAAAAATTAACTCAAAATTGATCAATGACTTAAAAACAAAGCCTAGAACCATAGAACTCCAAGTGAAAATGGAGAGAAACATTTTCAAGATCTTTGCCCTTACACTCAAACCACAAACAATGAAAGAAAAAAAGAAAACAGAAAAATAGGACTTCCTCAAAATGAAACAATTTTGTTTTTCAAATGATTGTGTTAAGAATGTGAAAAAGCAGTCTAGTCAATGTAAGAAAATCTTTGAAAACCTACATATATCCATTAAGGGTTTGATTTCAATTTTATATAGAGATACACAACTCAATGACAAAAAGAGAAGCAACCCAATTTAAAAAATGGGAGAACACTTGAATAGAAATTTTTCCAAAAAGGAAATACAAATGACCAAAAAGCACATGAAAGCATGCTCAACATAACTAGTTATCACTAGTTATTAGTGAAATGCAGAGCAAAACTACAATAAGATACCATTCATGCCATACAAAATGGCCATTATTAAAAAAACAGAAAACTACAAATGCTGGAGAGGATGTGGAGAAATAGGAACATTCCTTCACTGTTGGTGGGAATAAAAAATGGTGCTGCCTCTGTGGAAGATGGTTTGGTGGTTCCTCAGGAAGCTAAATATGGATCTTCCATATGATCTGGCAATCCCACTACTTGGAATATATTCAGAATAACTGAAAGCAAGGATGTGAACAGATATTTGCATACCAATGTTCATAGTGGCATTATTCACTATTGCTAAAAGATAGAAACAACCTAAATGCCTGTCAACCAATGAATGGATAAACAAAATGTGGTATATACATAAGATGGAATATCATTCAGCTGTTAAGAAAAAATAAACTGGGGAGGCACATAACAACATGGATGAACCTTGAGGACATTATGAAAAATGAAATAAGCCAGTCACAAAAGACAAATATTGTACAGTCTCACTGATAGGAACTAAATATGATTAATAAACTTGGGAGATGGACTGTAGAGTATGGGTTAGTAGGAGACAGAATGTGAGTTGAGAAGGGGAAGCTGATGTTGAATGTATGTATTATTTTTAATAAGATCAAATGTAAATATGTGGTAATGGAGGGAGTTGATGGTAGCATATTATAATAAGTATAACAGACACTGCTGATTTATAAATGTGTTTGTGGCTGAAAGGGGTAGATTGTAGAGGTTAATGCTAATTGAAAGACAGCTGTGGATAATTTAAGGACTGTATAGCATAGTGATTTTGGTGGTAGATGAGGATTGTGGTTAACAGTATAAATACAAGAATGTTCTACTACAAGCTGTTAAGAATATGGTGACATAGGGGAAAATACAGTTAATGTAATTAAATGAAATTTACTTAAAAAAAAACAAAAGAGAGAATTTTCTGTAGCATATGGTGGTGTTTGATCACACTTAACACACAAGTATTTCTTTCAAAATTGGAGTCAATTCTCTCAAAACTTGCTGTGGCTTTATCACTTAAGTTAAGGTTATATTCTAAAGTCTTTGTTGACATTTCAATAATGTTCATAGCATCTTTACCAGGAGTAGATTCCATCTCAAGTAACCACTTTCTTTGCTTATAACATAGGAAGCAACTCCCCACTTGTTAAAGTTTTATCATGACATGGCATCTATTCAGTCTCATCTACAGGCTGTACTTCTAATTCTAGTTCTCTTGCTATTTCTACCACATTTGAAATTATTTCTTCCACTGAATTCTTGAACTTCTCAGTCATCCATGATGGTTGAAATCAACTTCTTCCAAACTTCTTCCAAACTCCTATTAATGTTGATATTAATCATGAATCATGAGTATTCTTAATGACATCTAGAATGGTGACTCCTTTTCAAAGGATTTTCAATTTACTATATATAACAGATATAGCCTTTAAAATATATTTTTTATATAATAAAACTTGGAAGTCCAAACTACTCCTTGATCCATGGAGTACATAACATAACATGCAGAGTAGATGCTATGTTAGCAGACATGGAAAAAAAGAACAAATACATTAATCTCATTGCACATAGCCATAAGATTGCGAGTTCTTGGGTGATCAGGTGCATTGTCAAGGATAAGTAATATTTTGAAAAGGATCTTTTTTCCCAAGCAATAGATCTCAACAGTGGGTTTAAAATATTCAGTAAACCCTGATGTAAACAGATGTGCTGTCACCTAAGCTTTGTTAGCATAAATCTCAAGCATCCTTGGGTTTTCAAAATAGTAAATTAAAATTAGCTTCAACTAAAAGTCACCAGCTGTGTTAGCCCCTGAGAAGAGTTTCAGTCTGTCCTTTGAAGCCTTGAAACCAGGCATTAACTTCTCTTCTCTAGCTATGAAAATCCTAGATGGCATCTTCTTCTATATAATGGTGTTTCATTCTACATTGAAATTCTGTTGTTTAGCATGGCCACACTCATCAACTATCTTAGTTAGATCTTCTGTATAACTTGCTTCACCTTCTACATCAGCACTTGCAGCTTCACCTTGCACTTTTATGCTTATAGAGTCAGTTTCTTTCCTCAAACCTCATGAACCAACTTCTGCTAGCTTCAAACTTTTCTTCTGCAACTTTCTCATATTTCTCAGTCTTCACAGAATTGATGAGAGTGAGGGCCTTGCTCTGGATTAGGCTTTGGCTTAATGGAATATTGTGGCTGGTTTGATCTTCTATCCAGACCACTAAAACATTCTCCATATCTATAAAGCTGTTTTTCTCTCTAATAATTCATATGTTCACTGGAGTAGCACTTTTACTTTGCTTCAAGAACTTTTTCTTCACATTCACAACTTGGCTAACTGCTTGGCACAAGAGGTCTAGCTCTCAGCCTTTCACTGCATTTGATATGCCTTACTCTCTAAGCTTAATCATTTCTAGCTTTTGCTTTAAAGTGAGAGACGTGCAACTCTTTCTTTCATTTGAACACTTAAATGCTATTTTAGGGTTATTAATGGCCTAATTTCAGTATTGTTGTAACTCAGAGACTAAGGAGGCCCAAGGAAAGGGAGCCCTAAGCACATACACAACATTTATCATTTAAGTTTGCCCTCTTATATGAACATGGGTCATGGTGTCCCCAAACAATTACAATAGTGTCATCAAAGATCACTGATCATAAGAAATATAATGATAATGAAACAGATTAAAGTATTGTGAGAACTACAAAAATGTGACACAGAGACACAAAGCTGTTGAAAAATGTGAGCACATGCTGTTGGAAAAATGGTATCAAAAGACTTGCTCAACTCAGGGTAGCCACAAACCTTCAATATGTAAAAAAATACAGTATCCAAGATACACAATAAAGTAAAACCCATAAAAGCAGATATGCCTTTATTTCATTACTGCACTAGACTTTTTTCTACATTTAACTAAATTGAATCTTGTTGACTTTTTTTTTCCCCTTATGAATCAGAAGTACCTTTTAAGACAATTACCCTCCTCAGTTCATGGGATCTTATAACCGATGGGGTCTATGCATAGTTCTGCTTTGGATTTTTAATTATTAATTAATTAATTAATCTATTTTGTAGGCATCCACTGCTTACAGCTTTCTACCTATATATTTGTAACTTATTCTGATATATTAGATATGTGTTTGGATTAGTATATGGTATCACAAAGGGGAATTATTATTTTACACAAATTTTATTGTTGTTTCTGTAAATTTTGTCTTTGTGAATTTCTTTCACTAAGAATTTCCTTTAAAAGTTCCAGCCAAGTTGCTAATTATGCATCTAATCCATTGCCCCAAGTCAACAAACATTTTCTTTCTTTAGTCAATAAGCTAGGTATCCATTTTAGCTGCTGTTTTTAGCATATTGGGTACCCATTAGTGATAGTAACCAGTCAGATTCAATGAGGTTAAGTTCACGTTGAACAAGCCCACTTTGGATGTGTTACCAGCTGAAGAGGATATGACTTTGTTTTAAAGTTATAGTGGTCTGAGGAGACGGGGCCAAGATGGCGTTAGTGTAGGAGGGCACACACTGCAAGCTCCCAGAGCAAGGCGGATTGTGGACGGGGTCCTGCCCGGGGGTCTATGCTGTGCACTTGTGGAATGAGAAGCTTGGGACATCTATCTGCACAGATCAACAGCGTGGACAGAACGGTAGAGATTCATGAGTTTTAAGCCTGCCGGTGGTGGTTGGCACGGATGGCTGAGCCCTGCGGTTAGGGAGAAAAAATAAATAAAACAGCCAGTTGGAGCCACGAGCGATGCGAGAAAGTTTTATTTTCTGGGGATCTGGCTGCCTGGAGCCCATTGGATCTTGGGTGAACAGAACAGCCGGAGCGAATCGGCACCAGGTGGACGGGAGGGGTGATTCTGTTTGTGGGAGGGAATTGATTTGCCTAGCTGCCCAGGGATAAGTCCCGGGCCACCGTGGAGCCAGGAAGAGGGGACACTCTCCAAAAGAGGGAGGGTTCTGTTGGAGGTCAGGGAAGGGAATATTTTATTTTTATTTTTTGCCATCGATCTGGCTGCCTGTATCGCCCTATAGCTTTGGGGAGTAGATAAGCCGACCTGAAGCAGCATCAGGCTGAGAGGAGAGGCGAATCTGCAGTCAAACTGATTTACATAGTAACCCGGTGAGGCTCGTGCTCGGCTCCAGAAGGGGCGGAGTCAGCCGTTTTTAGCACTCTGCACTGACTAACATCAGAGCTACAGCTACCCTGGGGAGTCCAGGAAGTGAGACATGCTTGATTAATTTCCACGAGCCCAGCTAGGGTCCCTACCATAAGGGGGTTGGTCTAGAGGAGGAATTATTTGGGGTCCTGTATTTCGCCAATAAATAAATAAATAAATAAATAAATAAATAAATAAATAAAAATAAAAAGTGAGGTCACTTTTATTTTATTTAAATGAAAAATAAATTCTTTTTAATTTAGTTTAATAGCTAAAAGCTGTTTCAGAACCTGCATATAGAACACTGTGGGGAAATTGATTGATAACACAAGCAGGCAGAGAGGATCTACGTGAACCCTAGGGGAATCATTGACCCTCCTTAGCTCTGTTTGACTACTTGCCTATGTGGATCTTTGGTTTTTCTCTGTTTATTTCTGGTCTCTTGCTTTTCTTTCCTCTTCCCCCCCCCCTTTGTTATTTCTTTCATTTTTTTAAATTAGGTGCTGCTAGCTTGTTGCTTCTTTGCTGTGCTTCTTCTTCAGTAATTTCCCACTCGCTGTCTATATTGATTCTGTATTCCAAACTATCGCTTATACTTCCTTCATCTTTCTGCCTTCTGCTTTCTGTTGTGGCTCTTAGATACAACATTTTTTCATAGACCCACAACTTAAGGGTGTTGTATTAGTCAGCCAAAGGGGTGCTAATGTGAAATACCAAAAATGGGTTGTTCTTTATAAAGTGTATTTATTTGGGGTAGAAATCCACAGATACCAGGCCATAAAGCATTAAGTTTCTTCTCTCACCACAGTCCGTTGCCACATGTTAGAGCAAGACAGTTGCCGGCATTTGCCAGGGTTCAGGCTTCTGGGGTTCCTCTCTTCCCGGGGCTGCATTTCTCTCCGGGCTTAGCTCTGTTTCCTCCACAAGGTCAGCTGTAGATGATCAGGCTAACAGCTTGCTTCTCTTCTCCTGGGGCCTTCTTTCCAATACCAAAACTGCTTCTCAAAAGATTGCTTCAACTGTCCTTTGCCTTGCATTTTATATTCAATTCCCCACCCACCAAGGGGTGGGGCTCAACGCCCTAATCCTAACCTAATTATGCTCAGATTAACGGATCAGTTTACAAGCATGATTCAATTATATTTTTGGAATTCATAATTACACCAAACTGCCACATTCCACCCTCTGAATTCCAAAAATACATTACAATATTTAAAAAACTTAAATCAATAACAATCCAAGTACAAAATCATATCAAAATCATTTTAAAGAAATACAGTTTGTCTTCAGGCAAAGTCCGATCTGCTATAGACCTCTGAATATTACAAAACCATTTAACTGCTTCCAATACACAAATGGAAAGACAAAAGATAAACATTTTCAACATTATAAGGAGAAATTGGGGTGCTAAACATGAGTTATGGATCCTCTACAGTTCAGTAAACTTGCCGGGCATCCTCCATTCGATTTCAAAGTCTGAGAGTCATTTTTAAGATGCTTTCTTTTCCTTGGGGCCACATGGGAACCCACCCTTTCCACAGGCTTGCCCAATGGCCATTTTCTTGATTCCACCCTCATCAAGCATCTGGGTGTCGACCAAGCTCCAGACCTCACCCTCCAAGAGTGTTGGAGTGATTGCCACACCTTACCCAATCTGGTTTAGAGTCTTGGCCCCCCTAGTACAGTGAGGTGAAGACAACATTCCCCTAACCTTTGGCATACAGGCTCAACCCTCTCAGAGCAACGAGTTGACCACCTGGCCTTCCCTAACCTTTGGCATACAGGCTCAACCCTCTCAGAGCAATGGGTTGACCACCTGGCCTTCTCTAATCCATGGGGGACAGGTACACCCCTCTCAGATTAATGGGGTGTTGACCTTAACCGCCCTAATCTTTGAGGAATGTGCTCCAACCTCTCTGCACCCTGGGGTGGCAAAACTCTTCCTGAACATCAGGTGGGGACATCCACCCTCTTCAACTGCTGGGGAAATCTCACCCTCTCTGTATATATGGGTGGGGCTCCTCTCTTGGCCTGAGGAGATGTCTTAATCCCAGATCTCTGCTTCCATGGTTTCCTTCTTAAAGCTTTTTCTCCTTCAGTCTCTCCTTTCCATGTTCTCTTTTGTCCTAGCTGACAGTGGTTTTGTTCATACAGCATTCTCAAAAACTTTGTTGGTTTAGCATGCAGGAAGCAGGGGTCCAAGCCATCAGATAGTAAGACTTTCCACAAGTCTTTCCGAGATAACTGCATCTTCAATTCTGAGTTATAAGTTCCAAATTTAGTAAAGTCTTCAAATAGGGCATTTTCATTTGGGAATTTGATTTCCAGAAACTTGGAAGTTCCAGAATCACTTTCTGTTTTCTTTTTGCCCAAAAGTTCAGTCTTTAGTGTATTCCTCTCATCTAGTATTTTCCTATAAGCTGCAAGGAGAAGCCAAGCCACATTCTCCAAGTTTACCTTGGAAAGTTCCTTAGCTAAATGCTTTGGTTCGCCATTTTCAAATTCTGTTTTCCCTATAACACCAGGAGTTAATCTTGTTAAGTTCTCTGCAACTTTAAAACATGGGTTGCCTTTCCTCCAGTTTCCAATAAAAGTTTCATCATTTACTTCTAAGGCATCATAGAAAGTCTCTTTAGCGTCCATATTGCTAACAACAGTTTCTTCAAAGCGATCTTGACCTTTTCCATCAAGCATTTCACAATTCCTCCAAAAAATACCCCTTACCCATTTATAAAACCGTTCCAAGATTTTGGTATATGCAAAAGCACTACCCCACTCCTGGTACCAAATTCTGTATTAGTCAGCCAAAGGTGTGCTAATGTAAAATACCAAAAATGGGTTGGTCTTTATAAAGTGTATTTATTTGGGGTAGAAATCCACAGATACCAGGCCATAAAGCATTAAGTTTCTTCTCTCACCACAGTCCGTTGCCACGTGTTAGAGCAAGACAGTTGCCGGCGTTTGCCAGGGTTCAGGCTTCTGGGGTTCCTCTCTGCCCGGGGCTGCATTTCTCTCCGGGCTTAGCTCTGTTTCCTCCACAAGGTCAGCTGTAGATGATCAGGCGAACAGCTTGCTTCTCTTCTCCTGGGGCCTTCTTTCCAATACCAAAACTGTTTCTCAAAAGATTGCTTCAACTGTCCTTTGCCTTGCCTTTTATATCCAATTCCCCACCCACCAAGGGGTGGGGCTCAACGCCCTAATCCTAACCTAATTATGCTCAGATTAACGGATCAGTTTACAAGCATGATTCTATATACTTTTGGAATTCATAATTACACCAAACTGCCATAGGTGTCAATTTCTATTCCATCTATTTTGTTTTCTTCTTTTTTTTTATTAGTATTAACTTTTTCCTTTCAGCCCTTTCTTTACTATTTCTCTCCCTCCTCACAATTCTAGCCTTCTAAATCACTATATATATATTCCTCCATTTGTTTTCCCAGTCCATTGTAGGAACTCCACTTTTTTTCCTATTACTCTACACTGCCTACACAAGTTAAATATTCACCTCATTAAGTCTCATTTGGCACCTCTTCTAACTTTTATCAATATTACTATTATCCTTCTGCCTTCCTTATATCTTTTGATTCCTCTGGCCCTAATCTTTTGCCTTCAAGGGAACATAGAAAGAAGCAAGGAAATAAAATAAGAAGAAAATGTGCCAAAGAGAAAACTTAACTCACATGCAGAAACACCAGCTAAATAAAATTCTAGAGCATAGAGAAAAGCTAATCAACTGTACAAACCCACCAAGATAATATGATGACCATAGGGCAACAAAAAAATACAAATGACTCTGAGAAACAGGAAAACATGGAACAATCCAATAAACAAAATAAAAACCAGGAAGCGATGCAGAACATCGAACAACTAATCAAACAAATATCGTGGACCAACTTAAAGAAGTGAAGAAAGAGATTATGGATATAAAGAAGACACTGGGAGAACATACTGAAGAAATTGCAAACATGCTTAAAAAGGTAATGGATATGATGGTGAACAATGGCACAACCCAAGAAATCAAAAAGATGCTGGATTCACATAACAGCAGATTTTAACAGGCAGAGGAAAGAATTAGTGATATGGAAGGCAATACAGCTGAAATCAAAGAGATAGTAGAACAGATAGACAAAAAGATAGAAAAAATCCAGCATGGACTCAGGGAATTAACCGATAACACAAAACGCACAAACATACACATTATGGGCATCCCAGAAAGAGAAGAGAAGGGAAAGGGAACAGAAAGAGTGTTGAAGGAAATAATGGCTGAAAATTTCCCAACCCTATTGAGAGAGATGGATGTGCAGATCCAAGAAGTACAGCGCACCCCAAATAGTATAAATCCCAACAGGCCAACTCCAAGACATATACTTGTCAAAATGTCCAATGCACAAGACAAAGAGAAAATACTCAAGGCAGCAAGAGAAAAGAGAACCATCACCTACAAGGGAAGCACAATAAGATTAAGTGCTGATTTCTCAGCTGAAACCATGGAGGCAAGAAGACAGTGGTATGACATAGTCAAAATACGAAAAGAAAAGTTTCCAGCCACGAATTCTCTATCCAGCAAAACTGGCATTCAAAAATGATGGAGAGTTCAAAATATTCACAGATAAACAGAAATTAAGAGAGAATGTCAATAAGAAACCAGCACTTCAAGAAATACTAAAGGAATCTCTACAAGTTGGAAGAAAAAAACAAGGGAGAGAGAGTTGGAGGAGAGTTTAAAAACAACTAAAAAGACAAAAAGAGAAACAAAACAACATATGACATACATTAACCCAAAGAAAAAATGGTTGAAGTAAGAAATTCGTTACGAGTAATAACACTGAATGTTAATGGATTAAATTCACCAATCAAAAGACACAGATTGGCAGAATGGATAAAAAAAATATGATCCATCTATATGCTGTCTACAAGAAACCCACCTTCGGCCCAGGGATTCAAGGAGGCTGAATGTGAATGGCTGGAAAACCACTTTACAAGCTAACAATTGCCATAAAAGGGCAGGAGTAGCTATTCTAATATCAGAAAAAAATAGACTTTAAATGCAAAACTATTTTAAGAGACAAAGATAGACACTACATATTAGTAAAAGGAGTAATCTCTCAAGAAGAGAGAACAATCATCAACATTTACGCACCTAATCAGGGTGACTCAAAATACGGGCGGCAAACTCTGGAGAAACTAAGAGGAGAAAGAAATGCCTCTACAATTATAGCAGGGGACTTCAACACACTACTATCATCATTAGACAGAACATCTAGACAGAGAATCAATAAAGAAACTAATGCACTCAACAATACATTAGAAGACCTGGACTTAATAGACATATACAGAACACTACACCCAAATACAGCGGAAGAATTTACATTCTTCTCGAGTGCACATGGAACATACTCCAAAATAGACCACATGCTAGGCCACAGAACAACTCTCAATGAATTCAGAAAGATTGAGATTATACAAAGTAATTTCTCTGACCACAACAGAATGAAATTGGAAATCACTAAGGGCCAGAGAAACAGGTTAGGCACAAGGATATGGAAGTCAAACAACACACTCTTAGACAAACAGTGGGTCAAAGAGGAATTCTCAAAAGAAATCAGTAACTACCTTGAAACTAATGAAAACAACAACACAACATATCAAAGCTTATGGGATGCAGCAAAAGCAGTCCTGAGAGGGAAGTTCATAGCCATAAATTCATATATTAAAAAAGAAGAAAGAGATAAAAATGAAGACTTAACTGCACACTTGGAGGAATTGTAAAAACAACAACAAACTAAACCTAAAGGAAGTAGAAAGAAGGAAATAACAAAGATTAGAGCAGAACTAAATGAAATACAGAATAAGAAAGCACTGGAAACAATAAACAAAACCAAAAGCTGGTTCTTCGAGAATATCAATAAAATTGACAAACCCTTAGCCAGACTAACAAAGAAAAAGAGAGAACAGATGCAAATACATAAAATAAGGAAGGAGCAAGGGAATATCACTACTGGCCCCACAAAAATAGAGTATCATAAGAGGATACTTTGAAAAATCATATGCCAACAAGTATGATAATTTAGAGGAAATGGACAAGTTTCTAAATACCCACGAACAGCTTATATTGATGAAAGAAGAAATAGATGAACTCAAAGGTCCAATTACAAGTAAAGAGATAGACTCAGTCATCCAAAACCTCCCAGGACGAGATGGCTTCACAGCTGAATTCTACCAAACATTCCGGAAAGAGCTAACTCCAATTCTACTTAAGCTCTTCCAAAAAATAGAAGTAGAAGGAATATTGCCTAACTCATTCTATGATGCCAACATTACCCTAATACCAAAACCAAATAAAGATACCACAAGAAAGGAAAATTACAGACCAATTTCTCTAATGAACCTAGATGCTAAAATCCTCAACAAAATACTTGCTAATCGCATTCAACAACATATCAAAAGGATTATACACCATGACCAAGTGGGTTTCCTCCCGGGTATGCAAGGATGGTTCAATATAAGAAAATCAATCAATATAATACACCACATAAACAGATTGAAAGAAAAAAATCACATGATCATCTCTATAGATGCAGAAAAAGCATTTGACAAAATCCAGAACTCTTTCCTCATAAAAACACTACAAAAGATAGGAATAGACAGAAACTTTCTGAATATGATAAAGGGTATATATGAAAAACCCAAAGCTAACATCATTTTCAACGGTGAAATCCTAAAAGCCTTCCCTCTGAGATTGGGAACTAAACAAGGATGCCCACTATCACCACTCCTATTTAACATTGTCTTAGAAGTACTTGCGCAAGCACTGAGACAAGAAAAGGACATAGAATGCATCCAGATTGGAAAAGAAGTAAAAATTTCATTATTTGCAGATGACATGATCCTATACATAGAAAACCCTTGAGAAATCTACAACAAGGCTTCTAGAACTTATAAAGGAGTTCAGTAATGTTGCAGGCTATAAGATCAACACTCAAAAATCAGTAGCATTTCTATACACCAATAATGAGCAAACTGAGGAGGAAATCAGGAAAAAAAAACATTTACAATAGTAACTAAAAGAATCAAATACCTAGAAATAAATTTAACTAAAGATGCAAAGTATACAGAAAACTACACAACACTGTTAAAGGAAATCAAAGAAGACTTAAATAAATGGAAAAATATTCCCTGTTCATGGATAGGAAGACTAAACATCATCAATATGTCTATCCTACCCAAACTAATCTACAGATTTAATGCAATCCCAATAAAAGTCAACACTGTATTTTTTAAGGAACTGGAAAAACTAACCACAAAATATATTTGGAGAGGCAAGAGGCCCCGAATTGCCAAAGACATATTGAAAAAGGAAAATGAAGTTGGAGGTATCACATTACCTGACTTTAAAACATACTACAAAGCTACAGTGATCAAAACTCCGTGGTATTGGCACAAGGATAGACCTACTGACCAATGGAACCAAATTGAGAGTTCTGATATAGATCCTCACATATATAGTTATCTGATATTTGACAAGGCCATGAAGCCCACTCAGTTGGGAGAGAATGGCCTCTTTAACAAATGGTGCTTGGAGAACTGGATATCCATATCCAAAAGAATGAGAAAAGAATACCATCTCACTCCTTATACAAAAATCAACTCAAGATGGATCAAAGATCTAAATATAAGAACCAAAACCATGAAGACCTTGGAAGATAATGTAGGGAAGCATCTACAGGATCTTGTGATAGGAAATTGTTTCATGAACTTCACAGCTAAAGCAGGAGCAGCAAGAGAAAAAATAGATAAATGGGATCTCCTCAAAATTAAGAACTTCTGCACCTCAAAGGATGTTATTAAGAAAATAAAAAAGCAGCCTACCCAATGGGAGAAAATATTTGGCAACCATATATCTGATAGCAGCCTAATATCCTGCATATATAAAGAAATCCTACACCTTGAAAATAAAAAGACAAACAACCCATTTAAAAAATGGGCAAGTGACCTGAAAAGACAGTTCTCCAAGGAAGAAATTCAAATGGCTAAAAAGCACATGAAAAAATGATCAACATCGCTTGCTATCAGGGAAATGCAAATCAAAACTACAATGAAATACCATCTTACACCCATCAGAATGGCAGCTATTAAAAAAAACAGGATACACTAAATGTTAGAGAGGATGTGGAGGAGTAGGAACCCTCATCCACTGCTGGTGGGACTGCGGTATGGTCCAGCCATTGTGGAGGACAGTTTGGCGGTTCCTCAGAAAACTAACAATAGGTCTTCCATATGATCCAGCAATTCCACTGCTGGGTATA
>JAKSZT010036670.1:0-12125 GCA_026826555.1 Tolypeutes matacus
TAAACCAGCAAAATCTTTTCTTTCCCCTGACTGACAGAAATAGGTTTTTGTCACTTGCAAAACTCCCTTCCCAATCATATTGAGTGAAATTAGCCAGACATAAAAGGACAAATAATGTATGATCTCACTGATTTCAAATAATTAGAAAACTCATAGAGTTCAATCTAGATTCTAGGTAACCAGGGTATGTGGTAGAGATAGGGAATAAAAACTTATGGCTTAAAATATACAGGGTTCATATTTGGAATGATGAAAATGTTTTGATAAGGGATGGTGGTGATAGTAGCACAACATTGTCCATGAAATGTACAGCACCGAAATATATATCTCAATATGATTAAAAGGGGAAATGTTAGATGTACAGATGGTAACAAAATACAAAGTTTTGGAAAATCCGTGGAACTATACTAAAAAATCAGTGAACACTAAGATAAACCATGGATTTTAATTAATAGTGCAATTATTAAAAAAAAAATGTGGTATCAACAAATATAACAAATGTTCCATACCAATGTAAGGTGTTGGTGGTGAGTTGGTATATGAGAATCCTGTATTTTATGAATGATTGTTCTGTAAACCCACAACTTCTCTAATAAAGAAAAAAAATCAATGCAATGTAAGTGATATGACCAAAACTATACCTCTAGCAATATTATTTTATGCTTTAAGACAATGAGGATTTTCAGATTGGGCAACTTGCCTTGTTCATTATGCAAATGTTATGAAGTTCACTAAGTTTTTTTCTTTTGTTCAGTGATTATGGAGCTTTAGGAAAATTTTAGCACATCACAGTGTTTTGAATAAATCTTGTGCACTTCTGTGGGGAGGGAATGGGTTGGGAGAACAATTATTCAAGCAAGCATTCCTGAAAGGGAACAGAATGAGAACTGGCATACAGTGTGGTTAAGGAAAGGCCTTTTACTCATAGATAGTTAGCTTACCATTCATGGTGACATATACCAGGAGAGTATACTGGTCTCTTCCATGTCTCATTTGCCAACCAGTTGTTACCAAGATTTATAGGCTAGGCAGAGACCAGGACCCAACTAAAGAAACTGAAATTAAGGGGTTATGTATAACCCTGGGTGTAGTGATAGGAAACCTAAGTGCAGGGCCCATGGACAAAGGAAAAAATATCAACAGCTTCTCTGACGTTGCTCTTTGGCAATCTGAATCCCTAATACCACCTCAATCCCAGAAGAAAATAAACTTGACCTCTTTCCAACTAAGACTTCAATGAGCTGTATGGTTAGGAAACAGCTCCTGGAGGGCCAAGACATTAATTTTAGCTGACAACCCAACAGGAAGCAAGCACACTTTGCAGAGTACGGTGCCTTCTCTAGAATTTTGTTTGCAAATTAATTTTTCAAAAATGGACTTAAATAACATAAGAAAGAGATACATAGAAAGGAATAAATCAGGAGCAGACAAGTTAATTGAGAGAATACTTTTCCTGAAGGAAAATGATCACCAAATGGCTATGACATTTTCTCTTCTGTGATTGCCCTTATTTGCCCTACATTGCAGTGTATGAGTATACCACGAAAGAATTAGCAACCTTTAGTGCTCTCACTTTCTCAATCAACTCAATGGGAGGTAAATATTTTCCCCTGTATCATACAATATGTGTTTTCAAAGTTTTTACATCAATCCTTTGGTCCATGAATGGCAGGACCATAATGAGGCTGTGAAAATGTCCAAATCAAGGCTGCATCAGGCGATGCTTTTCTCCCTGAAGACCTGTTTCTGTTGATATGGCAAGGCACATGGCAAGGCATGTGGCGGTATCTGCTGGCACTCTCCCTCCTCCTGGTTTCTTTGCCTTCAGCTTCCTGCTTCATGGCTGTCTGTCTGCTTATGTGGTCAATTGACTTCAGCTTCTGACTTCTGGGGCTTCTCTCTCTAGTGCTGGGGGTTGTTCTTTGTGTTTCTCTGCATATTCATTCTGTTCATAAAGGATTCTAGTAAGAGGATTAAAACCCAAGCTGGGCCAGGCCTCACTGAAGTAAGTTAATCAAAATGCCATTACTGGAGATACCTATTCAAAAGTTCCTCTCTACAGTAGGTTCACACCCACGGGAATGGATTAGTCCTAAGGACATGATTTTCTGGGACCCATAAAAACCACAAACTATTACAACCACCAAATTTTAGTATTTATTCATGTATCTTAAAAATATGATGTATTTGAGTCCAGTTTGACTATATTATTATGAAATGACATAATATGAAGGTTTAGCATTGATATACCCCAGATTATTAATCCCCAAGTCTGGAATGATTCTCAAAGATTCCCTCACTTGGACTTCTTCCCTTTAAGGAAGTCCCAGCCCTTAACTAAGGTGTCCTTCAGGGCGTCTTTCTTGGTTTTATTCTATAGACTGAAAAGAAGGGATTCAAGAGAGGTGGGTTGACACTGTTGAGGATAAAGGGGACCAAGTTCAGGTGGAGGCTGCTCTTCTGTGAGTGGTGGACATACACAGATGGAGCTTCCATAGCCAGTGGCGACCACAGTGAAATGAGAGGCACTCGTGGCAAAGGTTTTGCATTGACCTTGTTCTGAGGTTGTCTTCAGATTGTGGAGATGATGTAATATAAGAGACCACTGTGGGTGAGGGGAGCTGATGAGCAGGACAAGGGAGCTGAGGAAATCCAGTAGCTAAATGACAGGTACATCAGCCCAGTCCAAGTAGAGGAGGGGGCACTGTTACGGAAAAGGTGATCAATCTCATTGAGACCACAATATGGCCATCCTGCCTTAAGGATGGTGGATCGGAGGATGAGGAGAAAGCTTCCTTCCCAGGAGAGTATGACAAGATGGACACAGAATGAACTGGTCATAATCATAGGGTACTGAAGGGGACTACAAAATGTAGCATAGTGATCATGACTGCAAAAAGGATGAACTCAAGGCATCCAGGGAGGAAGCAGAAATAAAACTGTGCAAAGCATTCACTAACTGAGATGTTCTTCTCTAACAGGAAACCTGCTATCATCTTGGAACAGCACATTTGATAATTATAATTTCACTGAAAAAGATTGCTAAAGAAGAAAAACAGGGGTGAGTAGAGCCTATAATCCATAAGAATCAGGATAATGATGAGGATGTTTCCAAGGACAGTGACCAAATAAGCCAATAAAAAATGTAGAAGAGGAGGCTCCCAATGATTCTGGTAGTAGGTATCCCAATAAGAATAATTTCTCTCACCTTGGTCCAGTTGTCTTTATCTATGCTGGATGCGGAAGCTGAACACTTTGGCATGTCCTCCTCCCAGTTCTGGGTTCCAATTCCATTTCCTCTTCCTGGTTCAGAGAGGTGAGCTGCAGGCTCCCTGGCTGCTGCCGTACCCCTGGCTCATCTGGTTATGGTGTATAATTCTTTTGATATGTTCTTGAATGTGATGAGCAAGTATTTTGTTGTGGATTTTAGCATCTAGGTTCATTAGGGAGATTGGTCTGTAATTTTCCTCTCTTTTGGCATCTTTGTTTGACTTTGCTATTAGGGTGATTGTGGTATCATAGAATGAGTTGGGCAATGTTCCTTCTACATCTATTTTTTGGAAGAGCTTAAGCAGGATTGGTGTTAGCTCTTTCCAGAATGTTTGATAGAATTCACCTTTGAAGACATCTGGACCTGGGCTCTTCCTGGAAGGTTTTTGATGAAGGAATCTATCTCTTTACTTGTAAATGTACTGTTGAGTGCCTCAATTTCTTCTTTCATCAGTGCAGGCTGCTTGTGAGTTTCTAGCAATTTGAACATTTCCTCTAAATTTTCTTTCTTGTTGGCATATTATTTTTCAAAGTATCCTCTTACGATACTCTTTATTTTTGTGGCTTCAGTGGTGCTATCCCTTCCCTCATTTAAAAAAAAGAAAAAAAAAGACTCACTGGGCGGCGCAGGCCTCGGTGATGCATCCCGGGGGCGTGTGAGCAGGCCCCGCCTGTGTAGCGTGGCTGTTCCCAGAACAGGAGCCGATAAAGGACTAACCGCTCGGCAAAAAAAAAAAAAAAATATTGCTAAGGGTTTGTCAATTTTTTTGATCTTCTCAAAGAACCAGCTTTTGGTTTTGTTTATTTTTTCTAGTGCTTTCTTATTTTCTATTTCATTTGCTTCTGCTCTACTCTTTATTTCCTTCTTTCTTCTTCCTTTGGGGTTCGTTTGTTGTTGGTTTTCCAGTTCCTCCAGGTGTGCAGTGAGGTCTTCAATTTTAGCTCTTTCTTCTTTATTGATTTATGGCTATGAATTTCTCTCTCAGTACAGATTTGGCTACATCCCATATGTGTTGTGTTGTGCTGTCATTTTTATTCCTTTCAAGTGAATTACTGATTTCTTTTGAGATTTCCTCCTTGACCCACTGTTTGTCTTAAGAGTGTGTTGTTTAACATCCATATCTTTGTTCCCAGTCTGGTTCTCTGGACCTTAGTGATTTCCCATTTCATTCCATTATGGTTAGAAAATTACTTTGTCTAATCTCAATCTTTCTGAATTCATTGAGTGTTGAACTGTTGCCTCGCATGTAGTCTATCTTGTAGTTTGATCCATGTGAACTCAAGAAGTATGTATATCATGCTGTATTTGGGTGTGGCGTTCTGTATATATCTATTAGGTCCAGATCCTCTAATGTATTATTCAAAGTCTTTTTTTCTTTATTGATTCTCTGTCAAGATGTTCTGTCTAATGGTGATAATTCTGTATTAACGTTCCCCACTATAATTGTAGAGGCATTTATGTCTCTACTTAGTCTTTCCAGTGTTTGCCTCATGTATTTTGAGGCGCCCTGATTAGGTGCATAAATGTTTATGATTGTTCTTTCTTCTTGAAATATCACCCCTTTTACTAATACATAATTTCCATCTTTGTTTCTTATAATAGTTTTACATTCAAAGTCTATTTTGTCTGATATGAGTATAGGTACTCCACCCTTTTTTTGTTGTTGTTAGCTTGTAAAATTGTTTTCCAGCCATTCAGTTTCGGCCTCCTTGAATCCCTGGGTCTAAGGTGGATTTCTTGTAGACAACATATAGATGAGTCATATTTCCTTATCCTTTCTGCCATTCTGTGTCTCTTGACTGGTGCGTTTAATCCATTAACAATCAATATTATTACTCTCAAGGAATTTCTTACATCAGCCATATTTTCTTGGGGTTTATGTATGTCATATGTTGTTTTTATTTCTCTTTTTGTTTTTCTAGTTGTTCTTACACTCTGCTCCAACTCTCTCTCTCCTGTTTTTTTTCTTTGAACTTGTAGAACTTCCTTTAGTATTTCTTGAATTGCAGGTTTCTTATTGGCATACTCTCTTAATTTCTGTTTATCTGTGAATATTTTTAACTCTCATCATTTTTGAATGCCAGCTTGGCTGGATAGAGAATTTGTGGCTGGACGTTTTTGTCTTTGAGTAACTTGACTATGTCATACCACTGTCTTCTTGTCTCCCTGGTTTCAGATGAGAAATCAGCACTTAATTTTATTGAGGTTCCCTTGTTTGTGATGCTTCTCTTTTCTCTTGCTACCATGAGTATTTTCTCTTTGCCTTGAGCATTGGAGATTTTGACAAGCATATGTCATGGAGTAGGCCCATTAGGATTTATACTGTTTGGGGTGAGCTGTGCTTCCTGAACATGTACATCTATCTCCCTCAAGAGGGTTGGGAATTTTTCAGCCGTTATTTCCTTCAACACTTCTTCTGTTCCCTTTCCCTTCTCTTTTCTCTCTGGGATGCCTGTAATACGCATGTTTGCACATTTTTTGTTGTAGTTTAAATCCCTAAGTCCCTGGTGGATTTTTAAAATGTTTTATCTATCTGTTCTATCTGTTTGATTTCAGATGTACTGTCTTCCACATGACCAGTTCTTTCTTCTGCCTGTTCAAATCTGCTGTTATGTAATTCCACTGTCTTTTTGATTTCTTGGATTGTGCAATTCATCACCATCATATCTGTTATCTTTTTATGTAGGTTTACAGTTTCTTCAGTATGTTTTCCCAGTGTCTTCTTAATATCCTAAATCTCTTCCTTCACTTCATTAAGTTGGTCCATATTTGTTTGGACAGCTTTGATTAGTTGGTCAATTTTCTGTACCTCTTCCTGGTTTTTAGTTTTTTCATTGGATTGGTCCATGTCTTCCTGTTTCTTAGTATGGTTTGTAATTTTTTTGTTCCCCCCGGTAATCATTTACCTTGATGGGTTTATTCAGTTGATTAGCTTCTCTTTCTGCTCTAGAGTTTTGTTTAGCTGCTGGTTTTGTGTGTGTGTGTGTTAAGTTTTTGACACCTTGTTCTTCTTGTTCTATTTCCTTGCTGTTTTCTATGTTCCGTTGAAGGAAAAAAATTAGGGCCAGAGAAATCAAAAGAGGTAAGAAAGGAAAAAGGATAATTATAATAATGAAAAAAGTTAGAAGAGGAGCCTTATAAGACTTAGTAAAATGAATATTTAACTCATGTATGTGGTGTAGAGTAATTGGAATAAAAAATTGGATTACCTACAAGGAAATGGAAAACCAAATAGAGAAAAACATATAGTCTAATTTAAAAGGCCAGAACGATGAGGAGAGAGAGAGAGAGAGAAAAGAAAGGACAGAAAGAAAAAAGTTAATGAAAAAGAAAACAGAATTGTGAAGATAGAAATAGAAACCAGTAAAGTTGCAGACTAATAAAAAAAAAGGTGTAATGTAAGAACCACAACAGAAAGCAGAAGATAGAAAGATGAAGAAAGTAAATGAGATAGCATTGGTAGAAAAAATCTACCTTGAAATTTCCTTGAAAATTGGAAATCAAGGAAGAAGAAGCACAGCAAACAAGAAACAAGCAAGCAGCACCTAATTTTAAAAAGAGGGGAGGGGAGAGGAAAGAAAAACAAGAAACAAAACAAAAACAAAAAACAAACAAAAAAACACAAACAGTCAAACAGAGCTGAGAAAGAACAGTGTCCCTTCTTGGGCCCTTGTCGAGCCTCTCAGGTGCCTGTGTTCATCAATCAATTACCCTGCAGGCTTCTTTCTGCAGGTTTTGAGGTGGGTTTTAGCAAGTAAACTATGTTAATTTTCTTTTAAATAACTTTTTTTTTTTTTTTTTTTTTTTTTTAATATAAGGGATCCAAAAGAAGCTAGTACAAAAAATAAAATCTATGTTTTCCCTGTCCTGTGGTTTCAGGTGGATGTTAGATATCCCGGTGGATCAGTACTATATGAGGAGCCAGGAACTGAACTAGGGACATCATATATTCAAGGCAGAAATTCCTCCACTGAGCTACCTTTCTAATTGGGTCAGTTAGCTCTTCAGAAAGCTATTCAGTCACTTTCCCCTAGGAGATTTTACTCTTCTAGGGCAGCAGGATTCAGCAGGTTATATGAGCAGATCCCCCCTCCCCTCTCCTGGTCAGGTTGAGTTCCCTTTTGAAATTCAAATGGGACACTGATGATTGAGTACAGAGCACTGAAATGATTTTCAAGTCTCTTTGAGATCACCGATTCCTCCTCTAAACAGGCTCTTGAAAACTTATTAAGCGCTTCCCACTGTCTGATTCCCTTAGGGGATTTAAAATTCTGATAGTCCTCAGTGCAGAACTATTAAATTGGCTGACTTCACCCTCTCTCAAGCCAAGTCTGTGTATCCCAGGGTGGTTAGGTAAATCAGGCTTCCTTAGCAGATTCTTCTCTCCCTTCAGCCTCTTTGGTGCCACTTTGAGTCAGCTGGTATGCTCCCCAAAGCTCTAAGGGTGTCCAGGCAACCAAACCCACAGAAAGGAAACCTCTCTCTACCCTTTGCCAGAACCCTCCCACTCTCGGGGATTGCTCTGTCTTGCTGGGTGAACAGGAGGAGTAGGGGCTCATCCTGGCCCCCTGCCCTGAGGGTGGGGCTTAGCCATCCCTGTTTTCTAGGAACAGGGTTAAAAACTCATGGTTTTATCTTGAGCAATCTATCTCCCTGTTCTGCTCCCTCCAGATCAATGTCCCTAAGGCTCCTGCTTTGTGGGCTACCAGAATAACTCACTTGGGCAGGATCCTGTCCCCAAACAGCTGTTTTTCACAAGAGAGATGGTGAGCATCCACTTAAACAGATGCCATCTTGACCCTACAACAGATAATTTTTGCTAGAGTAGATAGTCAATGAAATAAACATGAAAAACAATTTACTTATATCTCAGTGTAATGAATGATGAAAAGTATTTAGGGATTTCACATTTCTTCATCAGCATGTATGTTTTTATACTGAAGTACAGAAATTTAAAAATCCAAGTGAAAAAATATTTAGCTAATGTTCACCTCAGAAACATCAGACTAGGGAAAACCTTTAACAAGACTATTTTCCCACACTATTCACACATGAATTCAGAATATTGCCTAATTATGTATTGAAAATAATTAATATATAAATAGAGAATTGTGAGGTGGTTTTGCTATGTTGAATGCAGAATTTTGTAACAAGTAATAAGAAGAGTATGAAACTCTTCCCAAATAGATTAGTACTTGCAAATATATGTGAAGTAAAAGCTGTTCCTGTGATTTCTCTAATATGGTTCAGTTTTTATTTTATATTTAACACTAAACTGAATTATAATGACTGGGGTAAACCTGGAAATAACATTGAGATTTATCTGAATAAATTGATTTATCTGAAAGATGCACAATGCATGATGAAGTGCCATATTTATCATTTATTGATAATATAGTGATACCTCAGTACTAGTTGTTAATTGGTTCCAGGAGGCACAATGAGTACCAAAAATGATGAGTACCAAACAAATTTTTCCCATAAAGAATAATGTAAATAAATTTAATTCTTTCCCAAACAAAAGACAATGCCCATTTCTAAGGCAATATGTGAAAATATATGGTTGTATATAATTAATTTACATGAGAAATAAGCCTAAAAATTAATAAAAGATTAAATAAAATAAAAACTTCACTTTACCTGTACTGAGAGGAGTCCATGGCCTAATAGGATGGTGGGAGAAGAGTGGTGAGGAGGAGAGTTTACATAGAGAATTGCTTCGAAGGAGAGTACCCCTCCAATAGAACATCAGGCACTTGAACTTCAGGTATTCTTTTTCTTTTCTGCCCTTTTATCAACTTGCACTACAGGATCTGACAGTCTTTGACACCTTCACTAAAATCTTATCCAATGAGGACTGCTTCTGTCATCTTTTCAGAATTCCTCAGAAGTGTGAAATTGTTTGGTCATTCAATAAATTCACATTTCTCTTGTCAGAGCTTTGTCTGGATGGTAATTCTCCACAAAGTTTTGATCTTCTGCCCATTTTGTACAAATTTCTTTTATCAAAGGATGGGGGATATCCTCCTTTATCTCCTCCTCACCTTTTGCTGCTGCTTTTCTAGTTTCTGCAGCTCCTCAGTGTGGAGCTCTTCAAAATGTTCCTCCACTAACTCCTCAACATCAGCAGTATCAACGTCCAGACAAATGGATTGGCCCAAAGACACAATATCCTGCACAACTCTACTTTCTGTACAAGCAAGCTGGGGTTCAGCCTCAAACCCATTAAAGTCTCTCTGAGTCATGGATTCTGGCCACAAATTTTTCCATGATGAATTCATTGTCTTATAAGATACTTCATCCCAGCCCTTATCAATAAGATTAAGGCAGTGCAGGATATTGAAATGCTCCTTACAGAATTCTTTGAGAGTCAACTGGGCATCAGAGGTGATCTCAAAGCACCTCTGGAAAAGTACCGTGGTGTACAACTTGTTGGAGTTTGAAATGACCTGCTGGTCCATGGGTTGGATGAGAGGAGTAGTGTTGGGCAGCAGGAACCTTACAGTGATGAAGTGGAACTCCTCCAGTAAGCCATCCTCGAAGCCAGGAGGGTGGGCAGGCTCATTGTCCAAAAGGAGGAGAGCCTTCAAAGGCAAATCTTTCTCCATAAAATAATTTTTCACTGAGGGAACAAACACTTCGTTTATCCACTAGTTGAAAAATTGCCTCATGAACCAAGCGTTGCTGTTTGCCCTCCACATCACATGGAGTTTGCTTTTTATGACATTATGCTTCTTGAAAACTCATGGGTTTTCACTATGATAGACTAGTAGAGACTTCGTGATTAGTATTCACACACAATAGAGTCAACCTGTCCTTCATTGGTTAGAGGCCTGGTAATGCGTCTCCTCTTTTGTGATAAATGTCTCACTTGGCTTTTTTGTCCTAAAAAACTCCAGTCTCATCACAGATTCCCATATGCCCCACTCCCCATACCTCTCTCACCCTCCCACATAATCATCCTTTATTAAGGTGGCACATTCACTGCAATTGATAAATGCATCCTGGGGCCTTGCCACTAAGCATTGGCCATAGTTCATATGGTAGTCCACACTCCCTCCCACACAGTTCTGCATGTCATGTGAATGGATTTTAAATAATCCATTCCTGTGGGTGTGAGACCCTTTGATTGCATTAGAATTGGTTAAGGGACCTTGATTAGATCATTTGATTAGATCTCTTTTGATTGGAATATGTCAGTGAGGTATGACACCAGTTAGGTCTCCGCCCTCTTGATGGGCCATATATAAAGGCAAACACAGAGGAAAAGACACAGAAAAAAGGGAGCTCTGCCATTTTGACCCAGCCACATGAGAGAGAGGACCCAAGAATCACTAGCAGCCAAAGCTGAAGCACAAAGCCCCCAAGAGGTGGGCCCACAGAATAGCTCAAGTCTGAATAGATTGTGATCCCTGAGGGGAAGGCAGGGACCTCAGTAGAGATCAGCTACCATCTTGCTTCACCACATAGCAGCACACCAGGATTTTCAGTAGCTGACTTTGGTGAGAAAGCGTCTTTGATGGTGCCTTCATCTGGACATTTCACAGCCTCAGAAATGTAAGCTTTTACCTTAAAAAATTTCCCATTATAAAACCCAACACATTTCCAGTACCTTGCTTGCATCAGCAGCCCTGTGGCAAACTACTAAGACTTATGGATACGCTACATTTTGTTTAGCCATTCATCTGTTGGACTGTTGGATTGCTTCCTCCTTTTGACTATTGTGAATAGTGGTGCTATGAACACTGGTGTACAGATATCTGCCTGAGACCCTGCTTTCAGTTCCTTTGGGTAGCTACCTAGGAATAGAATTGCCAGGTCATACAGTAATTCTATGTTTAACTTTCTGAGGAACTGCCAAATTGTTTTCCACCGTGACTACACCAATTTACATTCCCGCCAATAATGTACTGAAGTTCCTATTTCTTGTCATTTTTGCTAACACTTGCTAAATTCTATTTTTAATAATAGCCATCCTAGTGGGTGTGAAGTGACATCACATTATAGTTTTATTTGCATTTCTCTAAAGGCTAATGATGTGGAATATATTTTCATAGATTTATTGGCTGTTTATCTTCATTGGATAATTGTCTTTTCAGAAATCTGTGGCACATTTTTAATTGGGTTGTTTTCTTTTTGTTGTTGAATTATAGGGTTTCTTTATGTATTGTGGTTATTAAACCCTTATTGGATATATGACTTCCAAATGTTTTCTCCCATTGTGTAGGTTGTTTTTTCACTTTCTTGATAATCTCCTTTGATGCATAAAGTTTTAAATTTTTATAAAGTCCCATTTTTTGTTGTTTGTGATCTAAGAATCCATTGGCTATTATAATGTCCTAAAGATATTTCTCTGTATATTAACATAAGTGCTTATTTCATTTTGGCCATTTGAATAGAGCTCTTTTAAGAATTTTTATTTGTTAATTTAATATTACCATCCCCAGGTATGAAAATATATACTTAACAAACAGGCAAACACAAAAGAGTTAAGATACAACATCAGAAACGTAAAGTTTACTAATTTGACTCTTAATTCTTACTCTTTTGGTATGGTTGTTTCCAAGTTTTCCATCATTTCACATCTTTGATTTTTAGTGCTTGTAAGATCTTTGACTGGGGCTGAAGGGGACTCACACAGCATTAGCTCACAACATTTTAGTTTCTTTATCTTTCCACAACTCAAAGAAGATTTGAACATGTGGGACATTTTGTCTACTTTTCTTGCTGCATTACCAAAAAATAATTAATTTATGCTTCTGTAATCCAGATCCCCCAAATTTAAGCCAATTTTCAGGATGCATCCTAGTGGTGAGCACTCATGTACCTACACCCCTTTCCTCATGGCAGCAGA
>JAKSZT010036674.1:0-17078 GCA_026826555.1 Tolypeutes matacus
ATGTTTGTATGTATTGTGAGAATTTTGATTTTTACCCATAATAAAAATAAATAAATAAATAAATAAATAAATAAATAAATAAACAAACATAATGAAGTTCTCATACATGCTAGAACATGAATGAAACTCAAAGAGATCATGTTGAGTGGAATAGAACAGATAAAAATAATACATTTGAATGATTTCAGTTATATGAAATAGAGTCAGAAAGTTGAAGAAAGGTTACCAGGGGCCCCAAAGGAAGTCTAATTTGGACTTCTATTATTCTATTAGTCCAGCTGCTTCTGTGTAACAAGATGGAAGTGACTGAGACCTGTTCTCAACTTCCTCAGTCCTTTCCCTCAACAGCAACCAGACTGCTAGACTTCAGATGACAAAGTTGGAGATTTCATGTCAGGCCATCAGTCCTTCAGTAGCTTGCAGAGTGTTTTCAGAAGATGGGCTGATTATCAAAAACAAACCCAGATATAAATAGGAATTAGTTCAAGTAAGGATACATGTGGTCTGAAGAAATTGACTTGCCAGTAAGAGACTGGTGGGTAAACTAATACAATGGGGTCATGGTGACAGATATTCTTTCAGCTCATACCCTCAATGGGAGGACCTAACTCAGGCTTGGTGGGAAGCAGCCCTGCTCAGACTCCATTGTACAAGCTGGAGGAATCCTGGATATGAACATATTAGGCACAAGCACCGGTAGTGAAATACTGGGTGGACCATGTCATCATTCAACTCTGACTTCCCTGGACTCTCTGGGCCATCAGAACAGCTTTCCCTAAGTTGGAGGGGATTGTTCAGTTTAAATATTAATACATTTCCTTGAACTTTACAAAGTTAATTTTCCTAGATTGTTATCAACTTTTTAAACTAGATTATGCCCTAGAAATTATAGCATTTACCTCTCAGTGTGATGTGGAAGAAATTTTCAAAGAATTGATAGAATTATGCAAAGCAAACTAGAATAAATGAACAGAAGAGATTATTTCATGAAATTTTTTGAAAAATAACTCAGATACCACTTCATTCTTAACCTGGTGTCCAATGGCCTTTTTGAAATGCTTCTAGACAGATTAGATGGCATCAACACCCAAAATATGCATCCCTCCATGATGACTGTCCTACCACTGATGGCCAATGATGGAGAGCCAATAATTCAGTGAATACTGAATATATATAAAAGGAAGTATATAAAAGGAAGAGTGGAATGAAAATGATAGGATTAATAAATGATTGTTTTTAAAAGGTAAGATTTCAAGATTCAGGACATGGCACACCTGGGGCAGGCTTCTAGGGAGTATCATAGTGTGATGTATCCATGGGTGGAGACCACATATTGAGGAGGAAGGTAGTGGACTCCTGTCCAGGGGAGACCTGCTATGTTCACAAATAGGGCAGGAGTCTTTCTAGAGCATGAGCGTTACCTAATAGGGGAGGGAAGACCAGTGTGTCAAGCCCTCAGTGTTGTTGCAAGTAACTATGAATCTTTTCCTTCAAGGAGTGAAGCCTGGTGGTTATCATGGGGCCTGAGAGGAGGGGGAGGGAGGAGTGGAATAGATAGAACAGGGGGCATTTTGGGGGTGATGGAAGTGCTCTATATGATCTTGATATGATGGACACAGGCTGTGTTAAAATTCATCAAAATTTATAATAAAGTGTATGGCCCAAAATGTAAACCATAATGTAAATCATTGACCATGGTTAGTAGCTATGTTTCAATATTTGTACAACAGTTGTAACAAACATACCATCCATATATACAATGTTAGTATCAGGGGTAGGGGGAAAGAGGTAGGATATTGGATATGGGAGTCTCCTGTATTAGGTATGTGACTTTTCTCTAACCTAAAACTTCTTTAAATATGAATTGAAAAAAGTAAGACACTGGGGGAATAAACAGAAGAAAATGTAACTGCACATACAGGCCAACAGATCTTACAGCAATGAAAGGCAAAATGTCAAAAAAAAACTTTTTAAATACTTTTTCATTATTATTATCCCCCCCCAAATATTTTATCTTTAAAAAATTTTTTTGTATTTAATTTTATTATTTTTTAAATTATCATTATTTCATTTTCTTCTTAATTGTACTTGGCTATTTTATTGGCTTCATTTTTGAGGAGGTTTTGGATCACAGAAGAGTTACAACTGTGGTTGGGGAGGATCATTGGTACGAGGTGTCAGTGATGGGGAATATATGGGAGGAAGCTCACCTGGGCATACACATAAGGCATATAAATGTGTTCAGATGTTCACGGAGCATTGTCATGGTGGGTGGAGATTCACACAATAACCGAAAGAATATTGAGTTCCCATCCTGGCAAGCTCTGCCACCTTCTCTAACAAAACAGCAAGAATCCCCTGAGTACAGGGGCAATGACCAGTGAAAGAGGATGGTCCATTAGATGGGCTCTTGATATTGATGACTGTCCTTATAAACCTTTAATCTTGAAATTTAAAGTTAGCCTAGAATTATATGGTGCCTAAGAGTTACCTCCTGAGAGCCTTAGTGTTGCTCAAATGTGGCCTCTCTCTAAGCCAAACTTAGCATATAAATACATTATCTTCCCCCCAACATGGAACATGATTCCTGGGAATGAGCCTCCCTGGCACTGAGGGATTACTACCAAGCATGATCTAGCAATGCAACTGGAAAAAGACCTTTACCAAAAGGGGGAAAAAGTAAGGACAAATGAGTTTATATGGCTAAGAGACTTCAAAGAGTGTTGGGAGGACATCCCAAAGGTTACACTAATGCATGTCTCAGCAGGATCTCATTGACTGCCAAAGTAGATACTATATCAAATAGCGGATCTCCTGAGGGCTCTGGAGACATTCAGACACTATAGTCAGGACAGATAGCTCAGGAGTTAGGTGCCTTGCCAGTGGACCATACTTTGGAATTTTTGCTTCCCAGTGTGACAGAGTTGGACACAGATGTGGTTTCCCTACTCATGGCTCTTCTGTCCTTCTTTTTGAACCTATAATTAGTACTAGAGTTGGTAGGTGTACAACCAAGAGACATAAATCATTGGGTTGTCTATGTGTCAGCTGGACCCTGAATATCAATGAAGTTGCAACACCTACTCTCCAGTCCATTGGTCTCACCCAGGAAAACTAACATGATGATGATGGACAACCACCATACCAAGGAACTGAGGGTCTACAACTGCAAGCAAGAGAGTCCCATCTATTGGCCCTATGGGATTGAAGTTCCCTCTCAATTACAGGTGGAGTGGGCATCACTATCTCAGCATTTGGGGACTTGGGAATTGTTCTGATTGACATTGCAATAACAGATAAAGGCCATTATATATCTTGTCATAACTTACAAAATTGTGCAGGAGAGAATGGAACCTACAATGTAAACTGTAATATATGCTTAGTGGCAATGCTCAAAATGTGTTCATCAATTGTAATGAATGTACCACACTAATGAGGGATGTTGTTAAGGTGGGAAAGTGTGGGGGTATGGGGAGGGAGACATGTGGGAATCCCTTGTATTTTTTATTTAACACTTATGTAATCTACATATCTTTAAAAATATAAAAATTAAAAATTCTATAATTGATTATCTTTACAACAAAGTATTATTAAATGCAGTAAAATATATTGCCTAAAATGGAATCCAATCCACTAACAAGGTTACTTCTAATCAACTTGAAATTCCTGTAGAACATATGGTAAATGCTGTATCTGTATATGTGGATCCATGGAGGCTGAACTGTTTTGGCATTTGTCTAGAACATTTTGGCATTTAGGTGAGACACAGAATAAGCAGGAGGTGTGATGGGACTGTCACTGAATCATAGCATGTATTTTAGTATCATCTGCCATTAGCTACAAATCTAAAACTTTGATTCTTGTTTCATTCCTGTTACTGTTTGCCATCCTTCTTTCATCATGGAGGATGGCCATGAGGCGGCTCACACTGTACTTGTTAAACCACCAACTCTAAACACTCTCACATCTTGTCCCAGACAGAATACTCACAGTAAATTCAAGAGTAACACACTGATGTCTTGAGTTATTCTGTGCCCTCCTAGCTTCCCAGGAGCAGTGCATGGTGGTGCTTCCAAGTGACCAAAAGTGTGAAGAGGCTCCAACTAATGCCAAAGTAGGTCACTGTTCTTTGTCTAAGGTGGTGAGGTTCTTTTTTTTTTTTTGGTTTCTACCTCTTTCAATGGATTACATGTAAGGATGTCATCATTTACATTATAGATTATATATACAATTTTCTTGGGGTAGAGATTGCTGAGTGGGAGTCTCTTCCAACTGATCAGTGATTTAAGGTGCATCCATGAATGGCAAAAGCAAGTCATATGGTATGGGGCTTGTCACTCAGTTGTAGTTTTTTTCCCCTTGGATTAAGAATTTTATAATCACCAACCAAAATGGACTTGAGAGACACAAGTCTAGGAGAAGCTTGTGAATTCCAGATAGATCTGCTATGCTTGCTTATGGGATCCTGGAATTGACAGTTTCCCATCTACTTTTCTAATGGTGGCAAGCAAGCAAAAGTCCTGTTCAAACAGGGTACAGCATATGATCCTCATACAGTTTTCTCTAACTGCAGGGGGCACAAGGAACAAGTGAAAATGGTACATTATCTAGAATTAGTGATGTAGAAAAATCTGGATGATAGGAAAATGAGGGCATTCTTATTAAGTTTGTCTATAAAGCCACCACAGTTCCAGCTCTTGGTGGGAATAAGGACTGGGGTGTGGTTAGAGAAAGTGATTTTCCAGGGAAAGGACTATGGGCACATGCTACACTCCTGAAAGCAGCTGTGTTCCCTTTAGGGGCCATGGATTTGTGTATATGAGCATTAGGGGTTGTTTATGTGTGAGACTATGTAATGTGACTGTGAATGTGGTAGAGGGAGAGGGGAGTTACTGTGTGTGTTTCCCCAAGAGCTGTTCCCAACATAACACTGGCCAATTGCCATTGTGAACTTTCTCATTCCTGGGATTATGTTTACTTTCCTCATCCTTTACATGGAGATTCTGGGGTTCACAGATAAGTGACCTGGGATTTCAAGTCCCTAAGGAGAAGAACCAAAATGTGAACTGAACCATGTGGCCCCTGTGCTGATATGCTGAACTTCTCAGGTTCACTTATCACACAGTCATGTGTCATCAGTGACCACGCAAGGGATGCCCATCATCCATGTGTGTGACAGGGTGTACCCAGCCTACAGGACTCCTAAACACTGCTCTTCTATATTAGGTAGCCTCAGGGTCCCATAACCCAAGTTAGCATTAGTTATTTTACCAGATATTTAGACATAGTTATTAGTATGAGAAGCACCAGATATTTAGGCATTGATATTAGTGTGAAAAACACATAGAAATCCTCATATGTTTCTGGCAAGCTCACAGAGTCTGAAAGTTGTGAACCAGCAGGAAAAAAAGCTGGTCAACTTCTGCCAAGACTCAGTCACTGCTCAGCACATGGTCTAAGCAGACAAGAATCGGGAAGATATTTTGATCTATTTGATATGTTCATCACCTCAAGACCTATAAATGATCAAATCTGTGAGCTACACAGTTGAGGGCAGTAACCAATAAGAACTCAAAGTCCTGATTAGTCATTAGCCTAGTATTCATCCTTTCTTGCAACTTTCTTGTGGAGCTTGGAGGCTCCTTCCTAAAGAACTGTCCCACTGTGGGATAGTTAGTGTGAGCATGGAGAGTCACATCACTCACTGAATACACTTACCTAGCAATGAAAAAGGACACTGAAGGGAAAAATATTACAAGTCCAACATTGGCTATTTTTAATATGGTGTCAAAGTAACCAAAATTGCTATAATTATTATGTTTATGAAAAAAGATTAGTGACTCAATACAATAGACTATTTTGCCTATAATTAAATCCAGTTCACCAATAAAAGGTTACTTATAATTTAAAGAGAAAAAATACTACACAGCAGTACTTCGCATCTAGGGAGTTTGAAATAACATTGGAAAGTTCAGTAAGACACTCAATATTAGCTTAGCTTCAGAACAGGCAGAAGGAGTGATGGGATTCTGTCAGTAAAGCACATCTTCTATTTTAGTACCATTTGTAGACTGAATATTTCACTTTTCATTAGGATGCCTTTAGCTATGCAAACAAAGAATCTTATTTCTCATTTGTTTCCTGTTCTTCTCATTTACCATCCTTCTTCTAAGAAGGATGATCGTGCACCAACCCATCATTCCAGGCTTATTATCCCTCTGCCTCCTTATTTTCTTGCCCTTTCCCAAGGGGGTCGGAGGTGTCTATATGTGAGTCTCTGTGGTGTGATTGTGAAGGTAGGGACAGGGGTGAGTGTGTTTGCCCAGAGTTTGCTTCCATTTGCAAAAGTCTGTTTCTAGTTGCCTCTCAAAACCATCCAAGGCCTGGAAGGGTTTCTGGAGGACATGTGTGAAGGGGATACTGTATTGCTTCACACACTGGCTCACACAGTCACACTGACTTGTCCTCCTGGAAAGGAGGAGACCCAGGACAGAGCCTCAGGGCTGCAGAGCCAGGGTGACACTGCTCCTCTCAGAACCCACTGCTCCAGACAGACAGCTCTGCCCTGTCCCCACACTGCAGTCATGCTCCTCCCTTTCCTCAGTCCTGTGTAGAAACTCTTCCATTCCAAACTTCCTAAGTCTTGATGAAGCCCTGGAAGGTTCCACTGACTTAAGTGGTCATACCTCCTCTACTGCATGGTCTAACTTGCAGACCAAGGGAATGGGGACAAGTTCTTTTATCTCTAATCTCACTTTCATCCTAATGGGCTAGGAAATCTAAGGGTTGTTGTGAGGACAAAATGTCTCCCATGTACCTAGGGTCATACCAGCAACAGGACAGTCACTGGATTTTTGAGGTTGGTGGTGGCCCTCTTCCACAGGACCTGGTTTAACTCCAGACTAAGAGACTTGTCCCCTGGGTAGGATGGATGAGTTCACCATACAATGGATTAATTGGAGAGAACTCTTGATTTTTCCTCTAATGTTCTCATATAGAAGGAAAATGTGATTGGTAGAGGATGAAAAGGAGAAAGGAAAGAGGCAGTAATTAGGAAAGAAAAAGAGATGAGGTGGTATTGAGGGAGGAAATAGGAAAGAAAGGTGACATCATGTACAGAAGATATGAGGACATGGACATTTCTCCCTGGACACAGGGTATTTCAAGGCTGGAAAAGGGACCCTGGAGATCCTAGACCCACTCTCTCATGGCAGAGATGAAATGATCAAGGCCCTGGGAGAGGAGTGTAGACATGAGGACAGAATTGTAGCCTGGGATCAGGTCACACCCTGACATGAATAACAGGTGTTTGACTCTCTGCTCCACTCTAACTTTCCCTTTCCTTTTGCAAGACCACCAACACAGTTACTGTGCTTGTCGATTCAGAAGCATTCTTCACCAATTTGGAAGAATCCAATACAGACAATATGCATGTAATTTATTTCCTCTGTTTCTTTTTAAAATATGCTTTTTATTCATAAGTGTCTCTTTCGAACTCTTCCATACTCCACCTTTCCCTCTTTATATGATTGGCACCTTGAAGGAATTGATCTCATCCAGGAAGCTAAGGTCTTGGGAACAACATGTTTATAAAACAATTTCTCCACCCTCCTCCCCTACTCTTCTAGCATTGCCCTGAATTCCAAACCCATTATTCACCATGAATCAACTGCCATAACACTGAATATCCCAGGGAGCTGGGTTGGGAATCAGGTGCCTTGGGTCAAACCCTGGGGATGGGGTACTGTGAGGTTGGTTCTGGGCTGGGTTCTCCACTCACAGGTATGTGGCCACACATGGTGGATATGGACATTCAAGTGTGTTCTCTTCCCTGCAGCTCTCAAAAATATTTGAGAAGGAAAAGTCTTTTGTCATAAATTCTCCTTTCCCAGAATTCACAGAAGGCATCTAAGATGTGAAAAGAGGAAGAAGAGGAAGGAGAAATTATGAGTGTAGAGTGGGTAGGATGAGGAGGACAAGGGAAACAAGCTCACAGTCTCTCTGCTTCTTAATTTTCTTTTTGGCAATTCAGAAAAATCAACATTACTGAGGACCTCACTGGGATGGCCACTAGTGAGTGTAAACATGGAGGCAGAGACAAGAACTGGATGGTCAAAATAAGTGCAGGCAAGTGAAGGATGTCCTGAGACCCTCTCTCCAGGGACCAAAATCCCATTCCATATAAGCTCCTAAGGTTGCTCAGCCATGTCTTCCAATGGCTTCTTAATTTGAAGGGGAGGGCTCTAGTGCTTGTAGGGCCACATGTCACTTCACAATGCATTCTGGTGAAGTACATGCTTGGAACTTTTCAACATATCAGTCCTGCAGGACTGAGACTTGTCCTACCAATCATGTAAAGGTAAACAGGGAGTTTCATCTGTTAAGTAATGAAAGGGATGAAGAGTGTGGGAGGGCCTTGACTGCCTCAGATTAAGGTATCCTGGGGAAAGGTTAAGTTAACACTCAGCTTTCTGGGCTGCTCTAACAAATACCAATGACTCACTGTCTTAAACAGCAGGAATAATTTATTGTCTCATGGTGTGGCAGGGTAGATATCCAAAAGCAACATGTCAGCAAGATCACTTTCTCTGAAGTCAGAAGCATTCTGGTGGCAGTTTGCCAGCAATCCATACCTCAAACCCTGCCTCTGTCACCTGGGGTTCTTTCTTCTTCTGTCTTTACTCCTGAATGTGTCCCAACTTCCTCCACTTATAAGGACTCTAGTCATATTTGTTTAAGGTCTACCCTGATTCAGGGTGGACTCATCTTCACAAATAGGATCTTTGAATATCACATTTATAAATGAGTTCACATCCAAAGGAAAGAAGCTTAGGACTTGGCATGTAATTGTGGAGGCCATGATTCAATCCATAATAAAGACAGAGACACTCTGTAGCACCCTCCCATGCAAGCAGGGTAGCTCTCTTGGCCCAGATGCCTATCTCAGTATGTCCTCAGGAGGCCTGATTAAGAGCTTCCCAAGCCCTGGGTGCCCTCTGCCCTGTTGAGCCCTGTTCAGGGTCCAGGTCACCTAAGGATACCTTTCCCCAAACTGAGGTTCTATAGAATTCTATTATGTATGTAAAATCCAAATAAAAACAAAGCCTGAGGGAAACTGTAATGCAGTGATCACTTGGGATGAGTGAAAAGGGTAGGATTACAAGTTACTTAGGCTCCTTTTTTTATTTTCAAATTTTAAAATTCATTAAAATAAATATAACCACTTTTATTATATCTGTAGAAGGAGTATCTTTTGCAATCTTTTATGTTGGAATATACTAAAGTAAGAAAATTTGTTTTTATTATCAAGATTAATCTTTTTTTTTTTTTTTCATTTAAAGGAACAAGCAAAGCTTGGTAGTGGCTTTAGAAAGAAAAATGATTATTAGAGAGAAAAAAGGAATAGCACCAGGAAGCTGTCCATTTTTCATATGCAGATGTCATGACTGGACAGTGTTGAGGGTAGGGGTGGAAAATGTAGAGTCATTACTTCAACCTCTATTCCTTCACAACTCCTGCTCATCATGTACCCCAAGTCTGTGTTATTAAGTCTCTCATCACAGAACCCTAGACCCCTCCCTTCTCCTCAACATCAGCATCACTCTTCAGGGGAAATTTACAGGAAGGCTGCCCAACCAAGCAATATGCATAGACATTCTATGCCAAAAGACAACATCCTCACCATATCCATGGGATATAAGCCCTCTCTCACTTGGAGGTGGAGTGGACATCACCATCCCAGTCCCCTCAGGATTGGGGGAAGAACTATGGGCTAGAGTGGACTTGATGGTATTTTCTTGCTCACATATGGTGATTCTTGCAATGCAAGAAATTATAACAATGAGGTGGAGCCAGTGGCCACTGGACACTTTTGGGGCAGGGAGGGGACAAGTAGTTGAAATACAGGGGCTTCTTTGGGATTTGGAGGTTGTCCTGAGTACCTTTGTGGCAACGGATGTAGGCCATTTTAAATCAGCACATACCACTCAGAACTGTATGGGAGAGAGTGTGGTCTACAATGTGAACTGTGGTCTATGGTTGGTGGCAAGGCCCCAGGATGTGTAAGTCCATTGAGGGTGGTGGGCCACACTTGTGGGAGATGTTTGTGTGGGATGTGGTGGGAGGTGTGGGAGGTGGGCAACATGGGAATCCCAGGGGGTTCTGTGTAATATTTTCGGTAATCTAAGCACCTCTTAAAATATATTTATATATATATAAATAACATTTTTGTAAGCAAATGCACATATATGCATATATATTTATATATCATTTTACAAATAGTGGTGTGTATTGTGAAAATTTTGATTTTTACCCACAATAAAAAATAATTAAATTAAAAAAAAAAAAAAAAAGACAACATCCTCAGCAGAGAGCAACAAATGGGGCTCAATACCCTGTGGGTCTGACTCTTGGGGATGTCAGAGACACAAAGTTGCCTCTCCAGGGTCTGAGGTGCATTTAGGTCCTGTAGCCCACACCACAGTGCTTCCTCCTCCATCCATCTCTATGCCTCTCCAGTGATTCCAGACTTATGCTTGTGCTGCAGATCCTACCATTGACCACTGCAAAGATGGCAACCTGAAGGGCTCAGTCTGAACCCCCAAGGAACTGGGGATTGTTTGATGTTTGGATGTCTTTTTGTTTTTGTTTTTTTTGTTGTTGTTGTTGTTTTTTACTTATTTTTTTATGATACTAGAATATACAAATGTCACATAAAAAATATAGGGGATTCCCATATGCTCACTCCCTACACCTCCCATATTTTCCCACATTAACAACATCCTTCATTAGTGTGGTACCTTCATTGCAATTGATGAACACATTTTGGAGCGTTGCCACTAAGTGTGGATTCAAATTTACATTGTAGTTTACACTCTCTCCCACCCAATTCTGTAGGTTGTGGCAAGATATATCATGGCCTGCATCTGTCATTGCAATGTCATTCAGGACTATTCCCAAGTCCCAAAAATGCCCCCATATTAAACCTGTTTTTCCATTTCCCTGCCCTCAGAACCTCCAGTGGCCACTTCCTCCACATCAATGACATAATTTCTTTGGACGTTGAAATAAGTCACAATCCTAAAGAAATGGAACTGTCTCATGCTCATCCCTTAATATACAATTCCCTAATCAATCAATTTAATGACAGTTTAATTTTTTAGTTGCATAAACTTAAGAATTAATTTATAAAGTAGGTTTTATATTTAATGTTGGAGTTTATTATAGTAAACAATATTATACTACTAGTAGTTGTTTTTCTTATTATTTATCAATAAAAGAAACATATACAGAAAAGCACTATAAAGAAAGAGATTAATGAATGATTGTAAGGCTGCCTCTTTGTGGCTACCACCAAGGTCACTCCATCTCTCATTTCCTATTAGTGGAACAAATGACTGCAAATTTAGTACTTAGCATAAGTCCTTATGCCAATGTCTTTCCAGACATTATGTTTACTGACATCTGTTCTCTCATTTGGAAGAGATACCGGGAAAATACTAAACAAGGCCTAATAGGATAACTTGGATTTCAATGCCTGTTTTACATACAGTTCAGTTTTACTGAGTATAAAAGCCTTGACTCACAGTTTCTTTACACAAGTATCATATTAATCCATTTACTTCTGGCACAAAGTAGCATCTTCAAAAACATGGATGAGATTCAAATGTTCTTTCTTCCCATTAGACCACTTGCTTTATTCTTGAGGCATGAAGGATTTTTCTCTTTCTTTAAATCCAGTAATTTTACTACAATATGCCTTGCAATTAGTCATTCTGAGTCAGTGCTCAGTGTGTACTTTAAATATGCAGTTAAAGTATTTTTCATTTCAAGAAAAAATTGAATTATAATTTTTAATATTTTTTCACATCTCTGCTTTGGGTTTCTCTTTCAGGCTCTCCAGTGACTCATATATTGGATATTCTAGGCCTATTTTCAACTTGTTGGAACTTCTGAAATCTGTTTGTTTCCTGAAAGCATTATCTTGTCCTTGTGTTTCTTTTAGTTTACATTCCATTTATGAAGGAATTTTTCCTTTTTTAAACATTCTTTCCGGAGCTCTGTCCCTCTTTTTTTTTTTCCCTTCCCACTCATTTTTTAAGGTTTCTAATCTGGTTTATTATAGCCTTTAATATATAGTTTCATTTGCATTTTTTAAAAGTACATTGCAGTATATAAAACATATCAAGTTAAAGAGCTTTCATTTATTTGCAGTGGTGGTACTCAATATTTTTTCCCCTATATTATTTTTGTTTGGGACTTGGCATGAATATTTTTTCTACTGTTCATTATACCTGAATTTTTTTCTTGAAATTGTAGACATTAGTATGATTCAGGATAGCATCCCCAACCTCATAAACCTGCCTCTCTCTCCTGCTATTTCTGTGCAATGCTCAAACTATGGTAGATTGACTTTTAAAATTTTTTTTTATTTTTAAAGAAGCTTTAGATTATATAAATGTTACATAAAAAATATAGGAGATTCCCAAATGCCCAACATACCCACACACTTTCCCACTTTAACAATACCTTTCATTACTGTGGTACATTTGTTACAACTGATGAACACATATTGAAGCATTGCTACTAACTGTGGACTATAGTTTACATTATAGTTTACACTCTGCCCTACATAATTTTATAGGATGTGACAAAATGTATAATGTCCTGTATCTATCATTGCAATGTCATGTAGGACAATTCCAATGTCCCCAAAATGTCCCCATGTTACTTCTGTCCTTCCCTCTCCCTCCCCTCAGAACCTCCAGTAGCCACTGCCTTTATATCAATGATAAAAGTTCTTCCATTGCTAGAATAATAAGTCTATTATATAGAATATTATATAGAATAACAATAAGTCTACTTTAGTCCATTGTTCATTCCCAAATACTGAGGATTTGAGGATGCTTATGCCCATTCTGTTTCTAATTGAGAGGGGACTTAGATCCCATCAGGCAGGTGGATGCTAAAAATAATGGCAGCTTGCTTCCATGATATTTCCTGTTTCCAAATTTTATCCACTCTTAAGTATGGGTCTTCACACTCATTATATGCATTGCACCTGTCCTTCTCTATTTTGTTTCTCCATCTGATTGTTGATTATTGCCCCTTAGTTAAACTCTTATTTTGGAAGAGAACAACTACCACCTTGTATAGATCTGGTCAAAATATAGACATTACCTTTAAATGTGTATATATTTTCAGAATCAATTATCTTTAAATGTGTTTTCAATTACATGTCTTCAAATGCATTTTATTTCTGAATTTAAGCTTCTGAGTATATTATTCTTATGATTATTAAATTTTAGTTATTAGTTATTGTACTTTAGTGCTGCATTTACATTGATTTTTATCATTCATATGAGACATCTGATTTCAGAGTTTTCTTTCTATTTAGTTTTTAAGAATTTGGTTTTAATGGTGGTATTTATTTTTAGATTTTTTTTTTTCTATTGCTTTAGATTCCCTATCACACTGGTTCAGAGTCATTTTAACTGGGCCTACAATTTTGCCAACAATCGGCTTTTCTATTATCAGGCATATACAAGATCTCCCAAAGTAACTTGTGTATATCATATGGTCCAAAGACTCATCAGTAACTTTTGCCCATACTACATTTCAACACTTTATTTTAGAAATAACCTCTAGCAAGAAAGAATTGACTTATTTTCTTTACTGATATTTTAAATTTCTTTATATAAACATAAAAATCCTGACAGCCACATTATAACTTGTTTCTATTACTGAGCATCTTGAAAACACGTACATTAGTAAGATTTGTATGGATTGAAACCATAAAAAATATTGATCTTCCACTAATGGGGTAACACTCTGGGATTTCAGAAATGCACACTCAGGCTTCCTGTACCCTGGGGACATTCTGCTGCTCACTGAGTGGACTGTCATTTGTGGAAGTCACTGACCCCTATTCATAGCTGCATCTATAACACCTGCTTATGGCATTTCTCTCTCTCTCTCTCTCTCTCTCTCTCTCTCTCTCTCTCTTTTTTTTCCTTTCATTTTTAGTCAGGCCAGGAAAAAGAATTTATTGAGAAATGGGAGAAAGAACAGAGCTTGCTGAGAAATGGAGAGAAGGATAGAAATAAGTACCAAAATTTAGTGTTGGCTCCTCTAGGCAGAGAAAGAGAGGTCTGGCTTGTGTGGCCACCCTTTAAGCTATTAATTTTTCCTCCCCTGACTAATGCTAAGTATTATTAGCTGTTATTCATTACCCCACCAACGATGCAGGCCAATGGTGAAGCCTGTTTGGAACATCCAGGTACTCCCCTCAGCCCAGGAAAGAGACCCAACTGGATCCTCAAGGTCAAGGTCAAGGACTCAGCATGGTCTCATGGCCACACTGTCCATTGACCATGTTGTGGCTCATCTTCTCCTAATTTCCTTGTACTAAACTGCTTTAACTCCTTCCTCAGAGGGTTCATGCCCTAATTCTTAAAGGGGTACTGAGGGGTGATGGTCATGCTTCTGTAGTTACTTCCTGCTGGTTAGGGCAGTATTTCCTGCCTGACAGAGCATGAGCCTCTCTGGCTATTCTACTGTGTTTGAGGGAAGATGGGTCTAGCACCCAGGTTGGAACTGGATGAAATCCCTACATGACTAATAACACATTGATTCTGTAAGAAATAAACTTAATTTGAATTTTGAAGATACAAGGTCCCACTAAAAGATTAAAGAAGATGGTGATAAAAGACCCAAAAAGGGGGCCAGTCATGACATACTGGACCACATGAGTGAGAAAGGTCAAGTGCTTTCAGAGGCTGCTTCCTCCCAATGTTGATGGGAAACATTCTTCCTTGACTTCTGTAGCAGTTTGGCAGTTTGATGAAGTTATGAATTCCAAAAATAGATATTGGATTATGCTCATAAACTGATCTATTCATCTGGGCTTGATTAAGTTATAATTGGGGCTTTGATTGGGCCATGTCAGTAGGGTGTTGAGCCCATCCTCTTGGTGGGTGGGGAATCAAAGATAAATGGCATGGCAAAGGATAGAGTTGGAGTAGTTCTGATGTTGGAGTTTAGATGCTGGAGCCCGGGGAGGCAAGCAGATGGAGGAGCTTGGTCATGAGGAAGGAGAGAAGGCCCCAGGATAGAGACAAGCCATTCACCTGATAGTCTACAGCTGGCCTTGTGGAGAGAGGCAAAACCTAGAGAGTCTCATAGTCTACAGTTGTCCTTGTGGAGGTAACAGAGGAGCTAAGCCCAGAGAGAAAAGGAGCCCTGGGAAGAGAAGATCCCAAGAAGCCTGAACAATGGCAAACATAAGCAGCTGTCTTGCTCCAACACATGACAATGGACTTTGATAAAGGAAGAAATGTATCCTTTATGGCCTGGTAACTGTGGACTTCTACCCCAAATAAATGCCCTTTATAAAGACCAACCAATTTCTGATATTTTGCATCAGCACCCCTTTGGCTGACTAATACAACTTCTTTTGTGCTGTTTGTTAACTCTAGGGAGAGACTGTGGTAGACCTGCTGTATTTGGATATAAACTGCCAACCCCAGTTCCCACAGCAGTGGTTATGCTTAAGACAGCTAGAAGAGATATGAAGAGAGGCACTGCCCTAGACAGAAACCCACAAAGACAGTATAGGCAACAACAAGACAAGCATATGGCAAACAAAATAAAGACAGTACTTAAGAGAGTCCTTCCTTTATCTTACAGCCATGTTCATTAACTACTTATAAAATGAATTAAGTTTATCAAGATTTTTTTAACATGTTCAATACCCTTCTGAATATGATCTAGAATAGAAGAGATATTATCATATTCATAAGGTATATAGGTACAGTACTTAATACTAATCAATGCACTAATCAATGCATAAGTTTTTCTTTGAGCTGCAGTTAATAGATCTAAGCTCCAGCTTTGCAATACCATACATGTTATCTGTCCACGGAAGCAGGCCATAATGCCAATTGTGTTCATGTTCTACTCACAGTAGTCTGGTCATTGTTGCTCCACTTGGTATGTCTTTTACACAGCCACTATGCTGCAGCACAGTTGATCCTAGAGAGAGACTAGGAAGATAAGGCTCCAGTGTTTCACCTGCCTGGTGCGTAGTGCCCTTCAGCACTATGAAACAGAGCCAGTCTGGAGGCAATGTCCATTGTACATCTAGCCATATCAAGCCCTCACCAGCTGCTGCAGGAGTCTGAAATTGCAACATACTATCCATCCACTTCAGGAGCATAACCAGAGATGTGGTAGATACCTTTGTTTTTTAGAAGTCAGTGACCAACTTAGCCAATAACTCAAATGGAGAGGCAACATGCATGGTATTTCAGCTAGCTGTGAATGCAAAAGGCAGTTTAAAAAGGATAGACTTCAGTGTTGTCAATCTTTATATACTTTCTAAACACTTCCAATGCACTATATAACATATTAAATAACATTACCTTTGCCACAATTATGTAAATTAAGAGATATTTTACTTCAGCAATACAGTAGAAACAATTTCTCCATTATTTTATGAAAACTGAGCATTCCCAGTTTACTCACCACTTTAATATGCAGATTGAGGGCCACCTGACAGGTTTCCCTGCTATGAAGTTAATTTTTGTTATTAATATCAATTTACATTTCTAATTATTAATGGTTTCCAAGAATTAGCCATTTAAATGCTTCAGTTTAGAAGATGCTTTCATAAATGCCTTATAATTAACCATACCCATATAGAATGGATACTTTACCTTGAAATAAGCTTAAATTAGAATTAAAACCAATGAAGTTTGATTCATTGATGAGAGATCTACATTTCCTTCTTTTAACTTAATTTCATTAAACATGAACTTACAACTTTCCTCATCTTAAAAATTTAATAAATATAATGTTAATTTATTTCATTAGTATTCTTAAAAAGCAGGGAGGTTACACCTAAACTAAATAAAATTGAAACCATTATACTTTATGCAAGGAATGTTCTTGATCTTTCCTTTACAGGAGGCTTAAAACCTCTTTCCATTAATAAAATTCTAAAACTGCAAGTAATCTTTTTTTTTTTTTTTGAAGTTAAAAGGCATTTTATTTACTGACAGATTAAAAACCATAACTTC
>JAKSZT010036677.1:0-10467 GCA_026826555.1 Tolypeutes matacus
TTGGGGGGTTTAGGCGGAATGAAGGGAGTGACGGAGGGAGCATGAGTCGTGCTAGATGAGTTGGTATAAATTGCGTGGGAGGGTGAGGATGGAGGAGGAGAAACCGGAGGCCTAGTTGGGGGATTCTGTGGGTTGAGGACGGGGTTGGGGCCAACTGCCATACCAGGGGGAGTGGTAGGCTGGGATTTTTGTATTTTGAAAAAGGTGCCATGGTCGTAGTGGGGCAAATAAAGCCGAACTCCCCACGTGCGGCCAGACATCCATTGGACGTCGGCGGGATTTTTTACTGTTAAGGTGATATTGGGCCAGCCTGTTGCTATTAAGTACTTGTCCTTGTTAGGGGGGTTGGACCATCCATAAGCTATAGACTCACATCCCCAAGAGGGACAGTAGTAATGTGAGGGATCGTGGCAGGATGAGTGGGAAGAACCTGCTGAAGAGGGGCAGATATAGTAGCCTGACGCCTGTTGCGAGGCTGCTATAAGGGAGGGCCTTCCTGTCCGTGCTGTGTACCGCAGGTGGCAGGCTTTGGGTGTGGTCCTGTCAAGGTGAGGTATTTTGTTGCCTTGCGGGCCGCAGCCCTGGGGGTAGAGGACAGGGTATTTAAAACTATTAATGCCCAGGTTGGTAAGGCAACAGACGTGCACGGTAAAGGAAGGAGCGCCGGATGTGACATTATACCGGAGAGTGATTTTTTCTTGCCAGAGTTGTAGCGTCCAGTTAAAAGGTTGATGTTCATCGTTGGCATTACCTGAATGAGTGAAGGCAAGTAGGGCGAATGAAAGAAAAATTAGCAGAGGGGGTGCAGGTGTACAAGGGGTGTCTTGCTGACGTGCTTTTGGGAATCTCAGTGCCAGGCGACGCTTTTCAGCTTTTCCTCTATCTCTTTGCAATTTGCGTCTTCTTTTCATGATGCGATGGGGCAGGTCTGACGTTCCGGGCCGGGATCCAGATAGGTTGTGGAGCGCCATCTGGAAAGACACAAGCAAATCCCCTCCCTTGACATAGGAGAGGGTGAGGTCCCTGCCATTGTTGGGTTTCTGGATCCTTCCATCTGACAGAGGGAAGGGGAGTGCCTAGAGAGGATGCCCCCCAGTGCTTGTGCATGGGGGACAAGCCGTTTTTGTCAAAGGTAAGCAAGTTGAGCTTAATCAACGCTGCCGTGAGGATCTCCTCAGGCGTGCCCGAGGGGCTTAATTCCTTTTCTCTTAAAATAGTGTTTTTGAGCTGTTGGTGAGACCTTTCGACCACGGCTTGTCCCTGGGGGTTGTAGGGAATGCCAAAGTGGTGCGTGATGTTATACAGTTTGAGAAAGGCCTGGAAGGTGGAACTATGGTAGGCCGGCCCATTGTCGGTTTTGATGTCCCAGGGAACTCCCATGAGGAGGATGGCTCGTCTCATGGCTAGGATACAATGCCGAGCTCGTTCCCCTGGGAGGGCAACTGCTGAAATTAAACCGGAGAAGGTGTCCTTCACCACATGTACATATTTGAGTCTGCCGAAGGATGGGACGTGAGTGACGTCCATCTGCCACCGGGCATTGGGCTTTAAACCTCTGGGGTTAACTCCTTGGGGCTGCAGGGGCCCGAGCGGCAGGAAGGGAGCGCAGCGCTTACAGCTGCGCACCAGATGTTTGCACGTTTCGATGGGCAGGTCAGGGAACAGGTGTTGCAGGCTGGCAGCCGAGAAATGAAATCTAGAATGGAGACTGCGAGCCTGGGTTACCAGGTCCTCACAGTGAACCTTCAGGATTAGGGCTGACACCTGTGAGTCGATGAGGGAGTTACCCTCAGAGAGAGGACCAGGCAACCCAGTATGGCTCCGAATGTGGACTATGAACCAGGGATGTATCCGCTGCTCAAGGAGCCCTTTGAGCTGACTTAGGGCGCCGTCAAGAGGAGAATCGGTTGGGAAAAAGGTACTGAGGGCAATGACCCTGGCGACTTGTGTGGCATAGGCACTGTCAGAGAAGATGTTAATGGCTTCTGACGAGTAGGTTACGAGGGCCAGTATGATTGCCTCAAGTTCCCCTCTCTGGACAGAATCCATCAGCCTGAGGGTGCGACAGTGGGGAGTGTCAGTGCTGGTGGAGAAGGAGACAAATCCAAAGCCCTTCCTCGAAGCGTCAGTAAAAACAACACGGGCGTGCGGTATTGGTCGAGAGGATGGGAATGGATGACCATCAGGCAAAACTGTGAGGCCAGAGAGTGACTGTAGTAGTTTGGAATTTGGGTAATGACAATCTATGCGTCCAGAGTAGCTGGAGAGCAAAATTTGGAAATCCATATTAGATTGGGCGAGCGAGTCAGTTTGGCTCCTGGAAAATGGCCAAATAAGAGTTTCAGGGGGTGTTCCATAAATTTGGACAGAAAGGCGCACTAATGTTTGCGCAAGTTGGATGACAGCCTTGATTACAGGAAGTATCTTGGAACTTCGTGATTTTGCTAAGTGCGACCAGATCAGAGGTCCCTTCTGCCATAATGCCCCAGTAGGAGTTCCTTTGGTTAGTAAAACTAAGGCTTGTATAGGTTCAGTAGGAATATAACGCCTGTTTGCCACAAGATTGATTTGCTGAGAAACCTTCTCAACCACTGTCCTTGCCTCTGGGGTAACCTTAACCATTTTGGTGGGTGCAGTGGCCGGGCTGCCCTTAGTTTCTAGGAGTTGAAAGAGAGGCTGCAGCTCTGCTGTGGTAATAGGAAGAGCGGATCTCAGCCAGTTTATTTGGCCACACAGAGATTGGAGCTCTGTCAGGCTTATTTTGTCTGGGCAGTGAATTCGAAGAGGAATCGGTTGGACATGTTCAGTTATTTTGTAACCCAGAAATGTAAAGGGAGCGTGGCGCTGAATCTTATCTGAATTCACGGTCAAGCCAAGGTTGGTAAGGTTCTGAACCAATTCCTGAAAACCCTCAGACAGGGCGCGGGAATCTTCATGGGCCAGGAGAACATCATCCATATAATGAATGACGAAAAACCTATGCCTAAGAGGCTGGATAGCATGACTGACATAAATTTGGCAGATGGCAGGGCTATTTTTCATGCCCTGTGGCAGCACTTTCCACTGATATCGTTCATTGGCCCCTCGATTATTAACCTGGGGGACCGAGAACGCAAACTTCTCCTTATCTGATTCGTGTAGAGGAATGGAGAAGAAGCAGTCCTTAATGTCAAGTACGATGAGGTAATAGTCCAGAGGCACTGCGGATGGATGGGGGAGCCCTGGCTGAGGGGAACCCATGGGTTTAATATGGGCATTTATTGCCCTAAGGTCGTGGAGGAGGCGGTAGGAGTTTTTACCCCTCTTTTGGATGACAAAAACAGGAGAGTTCCAAGGGCTAGTGCTTCTTTCTATGTGGTTAAGCCGCAACTGTTCCTGGACCAACGTGTGCAAAACCTGTAATTTGTGGGACGGTAAAGGCCATTGCTCAACCCAAACAGGTTCCTCGGTGTCCCAAGTAAGAGGAATGGGTTTCGGTGGTGCGAAACTGGCAATGGCCGCTAGGATTGGGGGTGATGAACAGGACTAGTGGAGACCCTGGCCCCGAGTCCGGCAAGAACGTCACGACCCCAGAGGATTGAAGACAGAGACGGGAGGAATAAAGGTCTGAAGACGCCCTGATGGCCCTCCTCGTCCGCCCAAGGGAGGTCCTCGACAGCTTGGGTGGAGCCTCCCATCCCAGTGGCGCCCGATACTGAAGGACCGGGCCCTGTTTTGCAAATGTGAGAATAGAGGGCAGGAAGGCAAGAGATTTCGGCCCCGGTGTCAAGGGTGCCAGAAAGCCATATATCACAGACTTTTAGAGAGAACAGTGGGCGGTTAGCTAAAATGGGGAGAGTCCAGTGAATGGAGGCAACACCCTGACTTCCTGGCGGATGTGTAGGGGAGGGGGGGGAGGAGGGAGGACTGGGCAGAGGGGGAAGGTGGGTTAGCAGTCTCTGTTCAAGGTCTTTCACGGACGGGGGCGCGGAGAGTTCCTGTCCCCTTTTGTGACGGGCTGGGGACCGCCCCTCCAGAAGTTTAAAGGACGCCCTGATTTGTCGATGGAAGACCGACAGTCACGGGCCCAATGGTAGCCCTTTTGGCAACGAGGACATGGGGTGGAAGGAAGGGTTTTTCTAGCACCTGGATCTGCAGGGGGCGGGCCTCTCGAAGGGGCACCCCTGCCTTGATGTGACGGATTGGGGCATTCCCTGGCAAAATGACCGGTTTGGCCGCATTGGAAGCACGGCCCTGTGGCCGCGGCCATGGCAGCGGCAACGCCTATAACGATGTGGTGGGCGGTCTGATCAGTGTCCCTGCATGCCAGAATCCAATCATGAAGAGTGCCGGTAATTTTGGCGGAAATAGCCTGTTTACAGACTGTATTGGCTCCTTCCAGAATAAGCTCCCTGGCAAGGGCGGCCTGGGCTTGCTCATTATTGAGCTTACGGGCACATGCCTCCTGGACTCGGGAAACAAAGGAAGAGAAGTCTTCATCCTTCCCCTGAATAAGCTTGGTGATATTATCTGTCTTGTTAGCCGAGCACCTTTGGAAGGCGGCCATAGCAATTTGGCCAATCTGTTGCCAAAGGATAGGAGGCGCAGGGGGATTAGTGTATGCAAACGGCGCCGCGTAGAGGCCCGTTCCGGTTAAGGCTTCGTAAGGAATTTGAATTCCGAGGGCAAGGTTGTCACGGTGTAGAGCCTCAGCGCGATCTTGGAAATGAGCGCGCCAATTAATAAATTGACCGGAATTAAGAACAGCCCGGGCGATATTTTGCCAGTCCTGCGGAAGGTTGAGATTGCCTGAGAGATTTTCTAACAGCTGTTGGGCATAGGGACTACTGAGTCCATCCTCTTTGACGGCCTCCCTAAGGCGTTTGAGATCTGAAGCATCGTATGGCTGCCAGGGTAGGGGACGTTGGGGTGAAGGGATGGGGTTGACGGGGTAGACGGCAGGCGCGATCGGCGTTGCAGGGAGGGGGGAAGCGGCAGGAGGACTGCCATAGGTAGCATAGAACTGTGCAAGTGCAGCAGGGAGCGCAGGAGGCAGGGGGGAGGAAGTGGGAGCAGGAACTTGGGGGAGGTGACCGGGGGAAGATGGAGGAGGGGCGGAGGGTAAGGGGGGGGTAGAGAGGATGTGACGTAGAGGGTGGGGACAAGACATCAGAGAGGTTCCGCTTTTCCGAGGAAGAAGAAGGGGGAAGTCCGCCATCTTGTAGGTCACACTTTTCGGGTGGGGAAGAAAGGGGAAGTGCGCCATCTTGTACACTGAGAGGATCCGCGTTAAGGACTTTAGGCGGCCGGCAGGCAGGCGGACTCTCGTTATGGGACCTGGAAGGGTCTTCCAGGAGGTTGTTAACAGCGAGAATAAAGGAGGAGGCGTCTTCAGAGCTATTGGAGCCTGGCTCCGCGGTTGCCTCGGAGGGCGGGGATACAGGTGGAGCGGCGCCAAGCAAGCAGGAGCGGATGGTTATGAGTATAGGGATAAGGCCAGGAGGAAAGCGCTTGTTCTCATGCTCTATGGCGGAGGTTACCCGATCGATAAGTAGGCGATAGGTATCAGGGTCCCAAAGATTGGCGGTGGGAAGCCAGGGATTGAAAGGGAGAAGAAGATCCCAGAAAACTTGGAGTTGTTTAGAGGAAGCTTTACAATTATGACACGCTAGAAGGCCCGCTAGAGCTCGAACCTGCGGCGCTTGGTGCTTGGAAAAGGAGGCCCCCATGTCCGGAGGCTAGAAAGGAAACAAGGACAAGGAGGAGAATGAGCAGCAGGAGAGAGAAGATTGTTAGCAGGAACGGGGTCTCAGAGGCGCTAGGGAAGCAGTGGAGCAAGATACGAAGGGCGAAGATAAGAATGATAGGAAGCAAAAGGAAGATAACAAGGTACATATGCTCTCTAGCAGCAGGAGAAAGGAAACAGTCGCGGCCGAAAAGGGGAAATTTACAAGGGACCTCTGTATGCTTACCAGATCCGGAAGACCGGGCGTGATCCTATCCCGCCGGCAGTGCCCCACGTTGGGCGCCAATTGCCGCTTTGTTCCCGGGCCTGAGGGTGATCAGCCCTGCTGCAGCCCGGGGGGCGACACTGGCTAGTTATGGGCCGTCCGGTGCGCACTCCGGGAACGGCGAGGGTGAGGAGGTTCTCAGGGAGCGGCGTCGGGTTGGGGGCTCCCTGGTCTCCACGGCTCAGGTGTGGGGGGTATCTGGTAAGGACCGCGCGTGAAAGAAAGACTTGAGACCTTTTAGTGCGGGGGAAGAAGCAAGAGAGAGTTTATTGAGGAAGTACAGTGCATATATACTCTTTAGGCTGGGGGCAGTCCCTCAGCCGATGGTGGAGGCTTATCATTGGGCAGTGGTTAGGGTCAGGGGTTGCTAGGGAGAAGGGGCAGAATTTGGGGGCGGCAAGGGGCGAAGCAAGGTTGTCCAAAAAAGGCAATAACTGGGGCGAGAGCTCAGATTGGTGAGAAGGAACAAAGAAGAGGGAGAGAGGGAAAAGGGGAATGGGGGAGGGGGTTATGTTGCGCGGGCAAGGCCACAGCAAGGCCTGCAGTTTGTAGATACTGCATCTCCACCCTTATTTCTTTTTTAGGCCAACAGATAGGGAGCTGGGCCTGTCTTAGGTCATAGCCGGCTGAGGCACTAGTAGCTCTTACCCGTCTTTGGGCTATCCCAGCAGCAGCTGTGCATGAACGGTAGGGACTGTGCCTGTCTTAGGTCAGAACCATGCAGAAAAAGGGGGCTGGATCTTACCCGTCTTTGGAGACTCTAGCAGCAATGATTGAGCCAGGCGCCATGGCAACAATCGGCTAGGTTCCTGTCTTAGGTTGTCCAGCGGTGCTAGTATAAGGTTCAGTTGCCCGTCATAGGACAACAGCCCAGCAGAGCAACAGCGGCTGGTGCCCTGTCTTAGGTTGGCTACCTTTTGTGCCTGGCTAGGTTGCCCGTCATTGGCTCACCAGTTCAGCTCTATCTTGGCCAAATTGTAATAGGTGGAGAGGTTTGTTTGGAAGGGGAGGAGGGACAGGGTAGGGGCCTAGAGGGGTGAGTGATCAGCATGGATTGGGCGATTGAAGGATTGGTTGTTGTTGGAGAGATGCAGATATTCGACTTCACGGGTTTGGACTCACTGATAGCGGACGGTCACTGGCTTATCGAAGAGGGAGTTGCGAATCGCCTGCAACAGTTTTCGAAAGAGGGTAGGGCCTAGAGAGAGAAGGAGCAGAATGAGTATTAAAGGGCCAATGAAGGGGAGGAGGTAAGGGAGGAGTTTGTCAAATCCCCAGGAGGTCCAGGTGTTGTTGCTAAGGGCTTCATACTCCTTTTTACGCTTAGCCAGGCCTTCCCTCAGCTGGGCCATGTTGTCCTTTATGAGGCCGGAGTGGTTGGCATAGAAGCAACATTCTTCTCCTAACGCGGCACACAGCCCCCCCTGTTTTAGGAAGAGGAGGTCGAGTCCTCTACGATTTTGGAGGACTACTTCTGACAAGGAGTTTAAGGATTTTTCCAGATGAGAGATAGAAGTTTCTATACGGGCAATATCTTCATCTACAGCCATACGCAAGGAGGAAAGAGCGGTTTGTTGTGTGCCGAGAGCAGTAGCTCCGAGGGCGATCCCACCAACACTTAGGAGTGAAGCAAGAGTTATAGCGGTGATGATCTCGCGTTTTTGTACATTGACCGGGAGTAGTTGATGCTGCCAAAATGCAAGAAATTGATCGTTAGTGTGGAAATAAATGCGGGGAAGAATAGTAACGAGCACACAGGTTTCTCCACTGGTGTTGAGGGTGGCGACGCTCAGGCACGGTGTTAGACCTGTTGAGGAGCAGAGCCATTTCGTATCGTTGTGGGGGATTAAAAACTTAGAACTTGACTTAGGAAATAAGGTATAGTTGCAGAGAGACTGCATGGAGGAGGTAACGGTGCCCTTAACTTTAACCACACAAAGCCCACTACGAGAGACCGATTGTATAGTCAGGCCCCTAGTATGATTCCATTTGCAAGAGGCAGGGCTCTCTTCCGAAGAATCCTTATAGGAGGCATTAACAGCAATCGCCTCGTAGTAGGGCAGAATGGAGGAGAGGCACAACCAGCAATCCTGGGTGAGATTGGGATTGGAGGCATTTAAATGGGTAAAAGAAGCATTGAGGAGAGATAGAAACGGGTTGGCAAGCGAAAGGGGGACGTTGGGGGGTTTAGGCGGAATGAAGGGAGTGACGGAGGGAGCATGAGTTGCGTTAGATGAGTTAGTATGAGTTGCGAGAGAGGGTGAGGGTGGAGGAGAGGAAACCGGAGGCCTAGAGGACGGGGTTGGGGCCAACCGGTATTGGGCCATGATTTACCCCTGCCCATTCTTTTTTTATAAGCAGGAGTGTGCAAGGGTCAGAGCCGGATACATACAGCCTGATTCCCCAAGTTCAACCCGTGATCCAGGAAGGATCGGTAGGGTTATGAATGGAAAGAGTGAGGTTGGGGTGGGAAGCGTTCAGATCAAGAAAGGTAGCATTAAGTATTTGCCAAAGTGGATTATTGACGGTTGTGTTTGGGGTAGAAGCGGTAAAATTGAGCATAGCAGGCACTCCAAATTAACAGCTTTAGAAGAGGTGAGTTGGTTATGTATGTCCAATAAGTGTAATTATGATGTGGTATCTTACCTTGACCTAATACTTTACCTATAATTAATTCATTGTAAAACCACCATGTCCATAGTTTAAGTCTTGGCAGCATCTTCAACTCTAGACTTGATTCTTCTGGAGGGGATCCACTGCTCTTCTCCTGTTTCTGTAATGATAAGAGCAAAACCTCGGCCCCAAAAGTTTACCTCTCTTTTTTTCCCCTTTATTGGTTCTTTCATTTTTCCAATATACAGGTTGTCCATATTTTTCTTTTTCATACCTTTTTTTAACATCCTAATGTTTTTCTGATGCTGTGATATTAGAAATTTGTTGTTTATTAAGAAAATTTAAGGTAAGCAATACTCTAGACAGTCTGTCCCCAGCAGACTCTCCTCCATTTCCCCCTTTTTGTTTTTACAACATTAATTTTAATAAGTGATTACTTCTTTTTCTACTATTGCTTGTTTTTCGGGGTTATATGAAATTTCTGTAACATGTTGAATATTCCAGTTACTGCAAAATTTTTTGAAAGATTGACTAAGATAGGCAGGCCCATTATCAGTTTTTAGCTGTGCTGGCAGGCCCATTACAGCAAAACAATGTAATAAATGAGAACGTACCTGTAAGACCTTTTCACCAGCTTGAGCAGTTGCCCAAATAAAATTAGAATATGTGTACCCTGTCACATGCACATACAGAAGGCAGCTAAAAGAAGGCACATGTGTAACATTCATTTGCCAAATTTCATTAGGATGTTCTCCATGGGGATTAGTTCCTGGAGAGAAAGTAGGGGCATTTATGGGCCCACAAGTAGTACATTGTCTAACAATCCTCTTACTTTCTTTTACTGTTAAGTGGGGATATTTATGACGTAAGCCAGAAGCATTAGTATGTGTAAGTTTATGATAATTAGAAGTTTTTTTTGTATCTTTGTTAGGTAGGAATATCCATTCTATTATGCCATCCTCTTGTCAAAGTATCCCAGTAGGGGAATGGCAAGATGGAAATATTAAAAGAGAAATTGGAAGATTTACAGTTATTCTTGTTAGTTGGCTATTTTGCACTCTTTTTCCAGCCATTTAACTTTTCTTTTGCTTCTGGGCTTAAAATGCGAGGACTATTTAAGTTAGGGTTTCTTGTTAGGGTAAAGCATAAGTTGGAATTTCTAAAGTAGGCCATACCCAATTAATATCACCCAGTAATTTTTGAAAATTATTTAAAGTATATAAATTATCACTTCGAAACTGGACCTTTTGTGGAGTTATAATATTTCTATTAATAGTATGACCTAAATATTGAAAAGGAACCTGTTTTTGAATTTTTTCTTCTGCTATTTGCAACCCATGTTGAGGAAGAATTTCTTTAGCCAGCTGAAATGATTTGTTTCAGCTCTTAAGATTGCTCAGCGGCAAAAAGAATATCATCCATATAATGAATAATCATAACCTTGGGAAATTGTTTTTGTAAAATTTGTAATGGAATGTGAATAAAGGATTGACATAATGTAGGTAGGACTGGTTATCATTCTCTAAGGTAAAACTTTGAACTGATATCATTCAGTAGGAGCTGAATGATTAATAGAAGGAATAGTAAACGCAAATTTTTTTTTATCATTTGGATTAAGAGGAATAGTAAAAAACAATCTTTTAAGTCAATAATAATAATATGCCAATTACTGAGTATTTTGCTAATTCCTGAGGAAGGGGCCAGCCTCCCCAGGAAGGAACACAACACTCCTTGGGCAGTACATTTCAAGGTTTATGCATCAGTCCCTGGGAGAGTGGCCAGCTCCTCCAGGGAGGAATACAACACCAGTTGAAATACACTTTATTTATTTATTTATTTATTTATTTTTTAATTTGTAACAAAA